>JBBPQW010000811.1:0-12899 GCA_038092695.1 Boletus rubropictus | reverse complement strand
GATTCTGCAACTACATGTTGGAATTCAAACTGGCTGCATCACAGGCCAAGATAACTGATCAGAATGCGCTGATCAATCAGTTTGCTGGAGGACTTGACCAGAAGATAGCTGGTATGATCTTGTCCATGGGAGAGGTCCCCTTAACATTGGAGGGATGGATCTCTGCTGCTAGCCGCTTTCATGGGCAGCAGCAATGCATCAAGAAGTTACACCAAGAAAGGTTCTCCTTTAATTTGTCTAGTCAGGACAACAACCCAAATGCCATGGATATCGATGCAGTACGACTCACCCCAGTTCAGCAAGCTGAACACATGCACAAGGAATTATGTTTCATTTGCCATAGGAAGGGATGCTTGACTTGGAACCACCCTTGTCCCAATAACAACTCAACTTCTACCTCGCCACCTCACCCACCTCGTAACCCAGAGTGAGCCTAAGCAGCTCCCATCTCCCCTACCCCTATCACTCAGCCTTCTGAGCTGGCCAAGTATGTACATCACCTTAAGGAGAATAAGGTTAATGCTGACAATAAGGTTGATGCTGACAATATCCTTTGAGAACTAAAAGTGTGCTATAAAAATAGAGAACAAGAACCTTTGACTGTTGCAAAGGCCATCCACAAAGATTTTTGAGAAGGAGGGAAGTGCCAATGTTTTCTCCTCCATTCCATATTGCTCCTGTACTTGTATCCAATAGAGACAAGAAATCAATCCATATTCCCATTTCTTTATTGCCTGACAGAGCACAAATTGTTGAGATGTCTGCCCTAATTGACAATGGGGCCACTGGTAACTTTATTAGTCCAATTTTCATTGAAGAACATGACCTCCCAAAAGTTCACCTATCCCGACTCCTCCGAGCCTTGAATGTCGATGAAACTGCCAACAAAGGAGGGTTTATCCACTACAAAACTATTCTCCAGCTCTCAAATGAAGACACCCTTGAGGAAAGAGAGTTTCTCATCATTGCCTCTAGAAAAGATGATGTTATCTTAGAAGTACCATGGCTGAAAGTGGTTAACCCTTCCATCAACTAGAACTGAGGGCACATCTCCATTTCCCCCACCACCTACACCCCAACCCTCGACCACCTCCTCACCATTGACCAGCAGTATCTGGTCAAAACTCTTTCCACTGACCCTGACTACAAGATGGAAATAAAACTTAGGAAGGCGAAATGGACTCTAGGGATTCTTCTTGCCCTGTGGGCCTTGAAACTACTGTGGAAAGTCACCATCACTACTGAAATTTCCCAGCAACAAAATAAGGCAAGGCAACCCTATTAGACTAGGCAAAGAAGTTTGTCAAAGTTTTCAAGGAACAAACCCACAATGAACTCCCCCTCTTGTCCATTTGACCACACCATTGCTCTCCATACCACCTTTGCCCCAAAGGTCACCAAAGTCTATCCTCTAGACCCTTGAGAACTTGAAGTGTGCAATGCCTTCATTGAGAAACATCTGAAAACTGGATGGATCTGCTCCTTCAAATTGCCACAAGCTTCTCCTTTCTTCTTTGTTCCAAAGAAAGATGGATTGGTGTGACCTTGCCAGGACTACCACTACCTCAACTCGCACACTGTCAAGAATGCATATCCTCTCCCCCTTATCTCTACCCTTATGGATCAGCTGAAGGACTCTACCATTTTTACTAAATGTCTGATGGGGATACAACAATGTCCACATCAAAGAAGGTGACCAATGGAAAGCAGCCTTTATTACCCCTCAAGGACTTTTTGAACCAACAGTGATGTTCTTTGGCCTCTGTAACTCCCCTGCCATGTTCCAAGCGTTCATGAATAATACCTTTAGTGATATGATAGCCAAAGGATGGCTCCTCATCTATATGGACAATCTCCTTATTCATTCTTATGACCTTGCCACCCATCATAAGTGAACCCTCTAAGTTCTCCAACACCTTCAAAACCACCATCTCTGCCTCAAACTCTCAAAATGGGAGTTTGACAAGGACAAAGTTGAGTACCTTAGGATGGTCATTGGAAAAGGGCATGCGCAGATGGACCCTGCCAAGCTTAACACAATCAAGGACTGGAATGCTCCCCATGACATCAAGGGTGTTTGGTCATTCCTAGGCTTCTGCAACTTCTATCACAAGTTCATCCCTAACTTCTCATCAGTTGCCCAACCCCTCCTTGTCCTCATCCAGAAGAACCAGCCTTGGGAATGGTTGTCCTCCCAAGAAACTGCTTTCCATGCCCTTCAGTTTGCCTTTACCTTGGCCCCTGTCCTTATCCTTTTCAACCTCTGAAAGCCATTTTATGTCATGACAAATGCCTCTCTCACTGCCTCTGGTGCAGTGTTGATGCAAGCCAACAATGTTATGGTTTATTCTTTTCTTTCCTTTATTTCTCACTCTATGCGAACTGTATAACCACTTAGCTGTTCCCACAGGCACGTGCTAACCTTCGGACTTCTCGCTCAGCCGATTCCTTGGTTACGAGCTTTCTCTTATCTCTTATCCATTATCTCTTATCTCGTACGACTTCCTTCAGCCAATGGCCATTCTCCCTCCAATCGTTTATCTTTGGCCAATGGCCATTCACTCTCAAGTTGTATGATCTATTATTTTCCTTTTACGAACTTGGTCTGTGCTCGGTTTATACCAGTATATAAACCTCGCCCTGTACACAGTATTCCCTAGACTAGATCTACTTGGATATACTGCTAAATTCTCGCAACCGATCCCTCAGATCCTTCGACATAGTCCCTATCCCAAATCCTCCATTGCAGTTGGGGGTTAAGCTGCGTCTATGCACTTAGAACGATATGTGGATTGAGCTAGTCAAGTCTACGCTCGTACATACCCGGTCCAAGCGTAACAAAAGATCTAGTCTCTTCTTTACTGGCAGCCATTGTTGCTGACCAGATTACCCACTGAAAGATTTCGTCCTTGAAGAACCCCGAGTCCATGCCCAAGGGCAAGAAATCCCTATGCATATCTCCACTAGAATTCCAACACCCCAATCCTCTTATCCCTGACACCTCAGACTCAGAACCAGAACACGGATGAATGATACCGGAGGAAAAACCCCGGCCGCTGACACGACCCTTGGAGGAAAAACCCCAAGCCGCAGCAGAATGACCTGCAGAGCCAACGAAGAAACTCTCGCAGCCCCCTGAACAAACCACAGGACTGAGCCCCAAAGCCGCCTCAACCAGAACCTCAACCAAGATGTTGACAACGAAACCCACTGAACTCAAGATTGGAGCACCTGAGGCTTACAATGGATCTTACGAAAAAGCCGAGTCCTTTATCCTATCTGTCAAAGCTTACCTTTTGATCAATAAGGAGCTTTATGATGATGATGACAAGAGGGTAGTGTATGCTCTCTCTTATATGAAGGAAGGTGTTATTTTCCAATGGGCCACCCAATACCGAGCAGACTGCCTTAGCAAGACGACCCTGTCCTTCAGGACATTCCGCCAGTTCGAGGGAGAGTTCAAAGCCTCCTTTGAATGCGCTGATACCCAGGCAGAAGCCATAGCCAAGATGGTGACACTCACCATGAACGACAAGAAGCCGATGTCCCTCAATGAATACATCGTGAACTTCAGAACATACGCAGCTAGGAGTAAAATTACCCAGGACGCTGCACTGATTGAATTCTTTTCCAGAGGATTGAAACCTGCCCTTGTGCGCAGAATCCTTGGAATGGACACCCCTCCCACTTACATCGACAAGTGGTTTGAGAAGGCGCTTTACTTTCAAGCTACCTATGAATGATTGACGGCCTTTTCAGCCCGAAACTCGACCAACAAGAAAGGTTGAACAACACCGACATACACCCCCAGACGAACCCATGACCCCGACGCTATGGACGTCGACTGCATTGAACTCTCATGAAAAGAATGAGACGAACACATCTGGACCAGCAGATGTTTTGCCTGCCACTAACAAGGGCACCTATTCAGGGATTGCCCCGAACAGAAGAAGAACAAGACTCGCCCTTCGACTCAGAAGAAAAAGAAGGATTCAGTAAAAGCTGTGAGGCGAGTTGAGAAGAAAGAAGAGTCCTCGGACTCTGGAGATGGAGTGGACGCCAAAGAAAGCGATGACGAAGAGGCTGAACAAACGGCCCGCATCTCTATGAAGAAGAACAAGGGTTTTTAGATGGGAGGACTTCGTCAACGCAAGTGCCTCCCTGACTTTCTTGCTCCCCTGTATTAATAGCTGATTGAAATAAACATGGATTACGAGTTCCCATCCACTTTATGGCTACAGGAAAGAGTGAAAAAGACGTTGAAACCAAAGCCCTCATCGACTGTGGAGTGGAGATCTCCTGCCTAGATTGGAGCTTCGTGAAACGACACCAACTCCCAATCGAGAAACTGTCTCACCCACTGAAGGTACAGAATGTCGATGCCTCTGAGAACAGACACGGAGACATCCAGTACCAGATGACGCTCTACTTCCAAACCAACTCCATCATCACTAAAGCCAAATTCTACATGATGAATTGCGGACGACAGACGACGATATTGGGAATGCCCTGGCTTCAATTGGTTAACCCAATGATCGACTGGACGAAAGGGATCATAGACATCCACGACTCCCACGACCTTTCCCCCGAATTCTACCAAACGACATCATCTCTCCAGCAGAAGCCTCGACAATACATCCGCTTGGTTAAAGCTTCCAAGTTTAAAATCAAAAAGCTATCGACGAATGCTAAGATCCCCACGAAAGGATCAAAGCATGCAGCTGGACACAACTTGTATGCCACTGAACCAACGACCATCCCTGCACTCAATAAGGGATTGATTGATACGAAGATCGCTGTACATCTCCCCAAAGGAACCTATGGCCGAATTGCCCCACGAAGTGGGCTCGCCTCGAAGCACATGATTCAAACAGGTGCTGGCATGATCGACCCCGACTACAGAGGACCCCTGAAAGTCCTACTGTTCAACCATGGAAAGGAAGACCTGAAAATTGACGCTGGAGATTGAGTAGCTCAACTCGTGCTGGAAAAGATTGATACCTCACCCCCCAATGAAGTCGATGACCTTGATGACACTGAATGAGGCAACCAAGGTTTCGGATCTTCGGACTTACCCACTACGAAGGTCCTTAGCTTTTGCGGCATCACGACCCTGGAACGGATGATTAAAAGGATGAGGAAGCACACAGATTGGGAATGACAGGTACTCTGGAAGGTGCAACAACTTCCCCAACCCCGACGAACGCGGTGGCTCCGCACATACACAACAGCCACGAAGCTTGCCGAAGAAGCCGAAAAGACAAAACTGAAACCGACGCTCCCAAAAGAATCCAAGTATAGAACAATTTTTGAAAAGGAGGCTACCGATCACATCCCTCCTTCATGACCTTATGACCATCCGATAAACCTGGACGACTCTTTTGTCCCGAAAGTAGCAAAAGTATACCCACTATCCCTGTTATGAATCCTTATTCTTTTACCTAACTTTTCACTTTCAATTTCCTTTTCAAAGTCACATGACCAGCGCACGTGATCATGAGAGCATGCACATGACCCAGGTCTAGATTATTCTAGACTATGACATCATGCCTCATGGTTTACATGCCTATTTAATCTCTGTTACTTCTCTTCCATTCTACACAGCCTCCGTGAGAACACTATGTACTTGTATAGTAATTAGTCACATGCACTGCTTGGTCTGTGCACACTCTTGTACAATATATAAAGGCTAGTGTTCATCGCTGGCATCCCCAGCTTTGACCACTTGTCATTAGGGTTAAAATCTTCTGATTGGTGTGCTTCAGCTCTCTTCTGTTCTGTTCTCCTCTTTTCTATCCTCACCAGTAGCTGGTGTATGCTGCAACGGGCTCGGCTAGTGGTGTGTTCACAAGAGCATAACAATTCCCAGATGAACGATGGGCCACAGAGGCCTTTATTAAAAAAAACCTCCGAAACAGAAAGATATGGCCTTTGAAATCTCCTCAGGCCTCACCATTCTTTTTTGTCAAAAAGAAAGACGGCAGTCTACAACCCTGCCAAGATTATAGATATGTCAACGAACATACGATCAAGGATGCCTATCCCCTCCCACTAATCTCTGACCTCATTGATAAACTGAAGGACGCTAACGTCTACACAAATTTCGACGTACGATGGGGCTATAACAACATTAGGATCAAGGATGGAGACCAATGGAAAGCCACCTTTATCACTCATAAGGGGCTTTACAAGCCGAATGTAATGTTCTTTGGTCTTTCAAACTCACCCCCCACATTTCAGAGATTTATAAATAACTCCTTCAGAGACATGATAGCAGAAGGATGGCTGGTGATTTATATGGACAACCTGCTAATCTTCTCAGGTGACATGAAGACACACGAAGAACGAACACGACGCGTCCTAGCATGCATGAAAGAACTCGACCTCTGCCTTAAGCTCAAGAAATGCCACTTCAACTGCTCCAAAGTTGAATATCTCAGCATGATTATCAAGCAAGGACACGTTGCTATGGACCCAGTCAAGGTAAAAGGGATTGAAAACTGGCCAACCCCGACGAAAGTCAAAGATGTTCGATCCTTTTTTAGGATTCGCTAACTTCTATAGACGATTTGTCCCTCATTACTCCAACATCGCCAGACCCCTCCTTGACCTGACAAAGAAGAATCACCCCTGGGAATGGGGGTCACGACAAGAAGAAGCCTTTAAACGGCTGAAAACGATCTTTACGAAAGAACCAGTTCTGGCTATGCCAAACCTCGAACAACCATTCGCTATCGCGACCGACGCCTCCAAGTATGCCACTGGAGGAATATTATTGCAAATCGACTCCAACAGAGAATGGCACCCTTGTGCCTATATCTCCCAGACTTTTCACTTCTGCCGAACAAAATTATAACATATTTGACAGAGAACTGCTTGCCGTCATATGAGCACTGAAGACTTGGTGTCATTACCTTCAAGGAATGCCACATAGGGTGACAATTTTCACCGACCATAAAAATCTGACATACTTCAGAAAACCCCAGAACCTGAACCGACGACAGGCGAGATGGTTATTAGACCTCGCTGACTATGATTTCTTAATGACACATGTACCTGGAAAACTCCTATCCGGCCCTGACACTCTTTCTAGATGACCCAACCTGATACCTCCAAACAATGACAACAACACGGCTATGACTCTCCTTCCCCAGTCGGTCTTTGTAAACCTTATCGACATGGCACTACAGGACAAGATCCGCCTCTCCACAGCTGACAATCCCATTGTCCTCACCATCCTACGACGAATGGAAGGTGTCCCTTCCTTCCTTCGTGACTGACTCTCTGATTGGAAATACGACGCTGGTATCCTTACGTATCAGAACCGTGTCTATATTCCCCCTAACCATCGACATGCCATTGTTTCGCAGAACCATGACCATGACACCGCCGGACACCCTGGCTATTTGAAAACACGACAACTCGTCACACGGGAATATTGGTGGCCTGGCTTAGCTGCCTTTATTCGGAAATACGTAGAAGGCTGCGCAATTTGCCAGCAGAACAAGGCCAACACCCATCCTACCATGGCTCCCCTGACCCCGATCCCCTCTCATGCATCATGACCCTTCCAACAGGTGTCATGTGACTTGATAACCGACCTCCCCCACTCCGACAACTTCAACTCACTTCTGGTCGTGGTAGACCATGGGCTTATGAAGGGGGTAATTCTTTGCCCTACGAAGAAGACGATAGACTCAGCTGGCATCGCCATGCTGTTTTATGAAAAGGTCTACACTCGTTTCGGCCTTTACAATAAGATCATCTCCGACCGAGGCCCACAGTTCGCCTCTGCCTTCGCGAAAGAACTCGGATGATTACTCGGATATGACCTCGCCTTATCAACGGCATACCACCCCCAGACAGATGGAGAGATGGAACGAGTCAACCAGGAGATTGAAACATACCTGCGGATCTACTGCAGATCAAACCCTACCTCATGGGCCAAGAAGATTCCTATGGCAGAATTCGTGCATAACCACCGACCTCACTCCATGACCAGACAATCTCCATTTTTCCTAATGATGGGATATGAACCCCAATCACTTCCCACGGTCATTTCCAACACGAACCTTCTGGCAGTTGAAAACTGCTTGAAACAACTCTCTGCAGCACAAGATAAAGCCCTTGCTGCCCACAAACTCACACAAATGACGATGAAACGAAGAAACCGACACTTGTTCACACCCTTCGCCAAAGGGGATAAAGTTTGGCTAGAAGCGCGCAACCTGAAGCGCCACATAGAAAACCCGAAGTTCTCTGCAAAACGAGAAAGACCCTTTACGATAACCAAAGTCCTATCTTTGATCACCTACCAACTTTGACTCCCTGAAACATGGAAGATCCACCCTGTGTTTCACGCCTCCCTTCTATCTCCTTATTGCGAGAATGATGTACATGGTCCGAATTTCAAACGACCACCACCTGACCTTATCGCTGGAGAAGAGGAGTACGAGATAGAAGTGATCCTTAGTCATAAAGGATCCCCAACCCAACAGAAATTCCTAATCAAGTGGAAAGGATACCCGTCAGCTGACAACTCATGGGAACCGGAAAGTTCCTTAGATAACACCCCGAAATTACTAAAAGCCTATAAAAAGGCTCACCCACAGTTGTTTTCCCCATCCCAGCTGTGCTGCCATTGCTTTTGGGCTGCTGGAGTCAATGATATATGGACCCTTGACCAGCATGACAAATGGCTCTGGTTTGGCCTGGCATTGCACACCACAATTGAACCATTTTCTGGTCGCATCCTCTGGCTAAAGGTTTGGCACTCTAACCACAATCCACAGCTTATTTTATCATATTACCTTGAGGCCGTGGAAGAGTTTGGATGTGCGTTGTTCCCTTTATTGCCATTATGACCCATTGCTTACACTGGTCACATTGTCCCAGTTATACCTATGATCACACAGAGCGACCCTGGCACTGAGAATTTCGGGGTTGCCAATGTGCAGACAATGCTCCGTCAAATGCACGATCCATCTCTCAAGCAGTTTGTACAACACCGGTGGATGCGCAACAAGAAAAATATTGTTCCTGAGATTGCCTGGTCCCAACTTCGACATCACTTCACACCGGGTTTTGAGGCCTTACTTGACAAGGGCATGGATGAAGGGTGGTATGATCCTCATAACTCATTACAATTGTAAGTGTGCATTACATTGCACAGTTCACCTTGACTAATGGATCACAGAATGACTTTCCGGTGGTTATTTATCCCCTGGCTTCAACATGAGCTAGATAGTTATCAATTTTGTGTCAACCACACTCGCAAACAGCGAGACAAACACAAGGTAACGTGCACACTACCTCTCATTAATTGGAACTGATTTCCACGCTGTCTCACAGGTGCTCCCTCACGGCATCCCGGAACTCATCTACCGTGGTGCGGCTGACTATGATGCTGTTGATTTCAAGGTAACTGTTTCTACAGATGCGATCGAACATGTCCGTAGACTCTACATCAATCTGAAACACCAAGTTTTCGTCCTTATTCCTTCCACTCTCTCTGCTGTTATCGAGCTATGTTACAAGCGACTCGGCCAACCCCCTGTTGAGCAGGACTCTGTCTGGCAGATATACCTTGACCTTCTTGACTCAATTCGCCAGTGTCAAGAGACTGTTGGTGTTCTGAATGAGCTTGGGCATGCCAATGATTTCAATGTCGACAAAGAGCTACCATTAATAGAAGGGTTACAAGATCTGTATGAACAGCCAGGGTATCTGGGGGGTGTCGGCAATGGATTGGGTCCATGTATGTTGCTTCGCTGCTACATGAAAAGCACTATACTAATGTGGTTGATTGACTTGTTTAGATGGCAATAATGACCAGCCTTTGGATGATGAACCAGAATATGATGATGTTGAGAATGAGATGGATGCGGATCCATCCTTTTGGGTTCCCAGCTTTACGTCGGATGAAGATTCGGGCAGCTCTAGTGAGGAGGAGGTCGATACACTCTTATAGCTTTTTTCTTTGATTTTCAGCTTTGAATCTTGGACAAAGGCCTTTTATCGCTATGTATTGTTGTGTAACGTTGCCGCATTCATAGTCGGGACTGTACTCTATATTGTCTGCTTTGTTTCCCGGGTGCTACGTCGCAAGTCACGATCGCGCGAATTCACGAGCAAAAAGCCAGAACACGTGAGCAAAAGTCGCGAGCTGAATTTTCAGAGGGTGATCGGTGTCCTACAGAAGCCAACTGCCTGAAATAGTAACTCACGTGCTCTCCGGAATGATCCGAGTAGGCGCGGTTGTCCAGCATTCCATAAGAAGGCGATGCTCTCCTCTTGGCCTAGCGCCTCTACTCCGACCACTCCAACGCTCATATATTCGTTCATTCGATGGGCTTCACTTCGTCGGATAATACCATTAAGATAAGACGCTAGATTTTCCAAACGCTCGACTTTCCATTCACAGGCCCATCCCTGGTCGTGGGTTGCCTGCCTTGACGAGCTTCGAGCGCTCCGCCATGTCATCAGGGCAAGGTACGATCTGGGCCGGGTCATCTCTACTCATGACACCCAAGAGGCCCGTCAGCTGACCGGTGTATCATTCGCGCTAGGCCAAATGTTCACCACAATGACCAACTGTCAGCCCGCGAGTCGTGGTTGCTGGATCCGAGGAGCTTACTTTTTGCGACGCTCATGACCCTCTGGAAAACAGGTAGGGGCTAGCATGTAAATACTCTTGTTTACTCTGGCATAGCCAAGGTGACTAGACTCAGGGAAACAAATGTTCCTTCCAGGAGTCAAAGTGCACACCGCCTTCGCATTCACATGGTTGCTGATGTTAAGTGCTATGTTAGTAACTGTGGGGTTGATGGAACTGATGAAGATATCGTGTGGCGCTCTATCCCTTACGTTTTGCTGTGCGGGATGGCTTTCTGTGTGAAGTGCCTCTTCGCACAGGACACATCAGTTTTGCTGAGCGCGATAGTGGCAGGAGTGTGGGAGCATCACAAGGAGTATATGTTGAAGGGCTATAGTCAGATCACTGTTGTCTGCCCTCCGCACCTCTCATGATACTGTCACAACCTCACTGGAAAGGTATTTTTCCCTCTTTGCATCCTCCGTCTATCTGATCCGCCTTTCGAAGCCTGTATTTTATTTATCTTCCTCGCACTTTGCCCAATTGATTCGGAAGCGGTCAATTTTGGGCAATGTTTCAACGATGTGATTAGCTGCGCCTCCAATTCGAGTAGCCCGGAATGCGTTTCAAGCATAAACATTTCGGACACGGACGCTCTCTCGATACTTCGTACGAGCAAAGGCACCCCTGCCAGCTCTGCGAACGCCACCGCGCTCACGTACGTTGGTTGTGTTGACCACTGTGGAAGAGACCAGGAGTCATTCAATTGGACGGCATTCTCGCGGGAGTTTGCCGCATGGCTCCTGCCATTTTTTGCTCTCCTCTCCCAGCTCCCTTTCGGTGCTCATCGCAGGACGGATAATCTTATGTCTGTGGTCTTAACAGTCGGCTCGCCAACCCTCGCCGGGTACTCGATATATTTGACCCTGCTTAATGCACGATGGGTCAATGACCGCCTTTTTTCAGGGATTGATTATCCGAGTGCTACAGTCCGCCGGTCTGTGGTGCAAGTTTTGATCAATCTTCAACAGGTCCCTCTACGCGTTCATCCAGGGAGATCTGCTCGTTTTGAGTCGCTCGTCGTTCACCCAGATAATGACGATTGGTGGACGACGCTTTCAGACGAACTCAACTACTCAAAGACATGGTCGATTGCGTCCGCAATATCAATCGCCTGGGTGGTCATTGCCTATCTGCTCAATGTCACTGATTCCGTTTCTGATGTTTCAAACCAAATCAGCCCCAACGGGCAGGGAACCAGCTCGGTGTGGCTCTGGCTGTTGCCGATCGTTGTGGGTTGGTTGGTTCTTTCACCTAAATGCGACTACATACGCGTGCGTGACGCGTACAACAGGACGAATAGACAGGTCTTCGTAGCAGGTCACGCTAGTACAGATCGTACCCAAGTCTCCTCCAATTTTGGTTTGACTATCCTCCCCGATCGGGATTGGAAGCCACTCGAAAGCTTTGCGTCTCCAGACGAGCTGCGAATTTCACCGGTGTTCAACTATGCAAGAGCGCTGTCGTGGTCTCGAACTGTCTATGTGACCTCGCTATATTACCGCACGGCTTGGCGAAAATGGAACCGACGTGTCGGTGTCAACGGCCAACCGATTCCCAAGAACGCGAGTCATGATGTACCCCGAGAGAGTCGACTAGGGACCTGCGACCAGATTGTTCGGTATTGTCGCCCAAATGAATACCCCGGACCTGATATTCTATGGCATAGGGGCGTCTTCATCAATATGATCATAGCATCCCTCATGTCGCTGCAGCTGCAGTGGGGGACAACAGGCGCAGCTATTCTATTCGCCTGGTTCACCCCCACCATTGTGCGTAGTTTTCCTGCGGAGAGATGATCCAGTAACTCAATGTCAACATCCTAGGGATTCGGATGTCATTCTCTCGCGTACCTGACATATGGCACGCTATCTACCATCGTGTGGATTTTGCTTGTTTGCTCCAACTTGCTTGGAGATTATGCACGTCATCTGGTTAACGGCTCGGCTGTCCCGGGCATGCAAAACGATGAGCAACCCATGTCGTCCACACTTCGCCAACTCCCCCAATCTATTCCGGCATCTAGCAGCAACGGTTCTGGAATCTCAGGGGAACTCAGCAGTGTTGCTATCCCGTTGCAGGAAAGTGTGCCTTCCAATCCCGGCGGAGAAGAAAGAGGCAGTGGTGCTATCCCGTTGCGGGAATTTGTGCCTTACAATCCCGGCGGAGAAGAAAGAGGCGACGCCGACCCTTACGCCGGGACGTACTCGACCAAATGCTCTCCTACATATGCATATGGTCAGAC
>JBBPQW010000810.1:0-12903 GCA_038092695.1 Boletus rubropictus | reverse complement strand
TGTGTAGCTTTCTCACGCTTGGTATTCATCGTTTTAGGCCGCACTCACTCTGAGAGCGTGATCCTGATATTACCCAAAGAGGGACGGTGTCTGGAGAGTGGGATGGTTTCGCGCGAAGTGCACTAGACCGGGTTGTGGGGATGAATAGAGGACTTGAACTTTTGCCTAACAGCAGGGAACTATCTCCTCTTGAATGAAAAGGGATAGGCGAGGTATTGAGTGTGAGTCTTGACAGCACTAGGGTAGGCGGGCTTGTGAGGGCGATGACAAAGTGTCACCGTCGCGCTCAAGGTCTTGAGAGTGGGAGCTAACTGCTCGACCAGCTCTAGGTCAAAGGGTAGTGAAGAAGTGAAGGGTTGAAAGGGATGCGAGCTCGTCGTGAACGACAACGAGCAAGCAGGAAAGAGTACGTTTGGAATTATGTCAGGCAAGCAAACACAAACTGTGATGCCCCAAGGATCTGAATTCCAAACATGAGAAAAGTACAATCTACTCGACTGACTACTTATATACTACATGGTTAGGCACACAGACCACTTTAGGGGAGGTATGGAATCTTATGGAATATTCTAGGGTAATGGGCGAGATAAGATAGTGGCTGTGCGATAAGATAAGATAAGATGGAAAATGATAGAAATGAAATGGGGATTTTGAGGTTCTGATACCCTTGCTCTAGATCACTGGTGAGAGGTTTTGATCAGGAACCAGTGAGCTCGGAGACCATGTCCCCCATACAGCAATCACCCGTCCCTACACCACAATCCATGCCTAAAATGTCTACATCCACCCTCCTTTCCACAGGAGAACCAATCTATAACGACACCTCCCTACCATTTTCAGTCTGATACATGGACTGGAAAAACCATTATGAAGCAGATGCCTTCGCCCATAGTATACCACCCGAACCACCTACTGCCATTCAATACCAGGCTCAGTGAGCCATGGAGCAGACCAGGACCACTCCAACACAACTCACACCCTGTCCCATGAAGAAGGGTAAGAAACCCTTGCGACAGATGGGTGAGAGTGAGGACGAGTCCGAGAAAGAGCAGCCCGCTGCTGTGCACAGAGCACTAAGACCTCAGTCCCCTCAGGTATCTGTGGATTCTAAACTGGGCAAAAGTTACATATTGAAGCCCTTTATCTTCAAGGGAGAGAAGGCCAAGTTTAAGTCATGGACCATAGCTTTACAAAACTACTTCCTAGGGTTCGATCCTGCCCCATTGGATCATCAAAAGATCACCATGATGCTCAGCTTTATGGGTGGAGAAGAGGAAAACTCCACATCCCACTTTGCCAACCTCTACTTTGAAAGTCGCCTAGGCCTAGATGACTGGAGCCAGTTCCAAGACGTACTCAAGGAACAATTCCAACCGGCTACCACAAGGCGGGAAGCCTATGAAAAGCTCATGCACCTAAAGCAGGGTGCTAACTCGGTCGAAGATTTCTTCAACCAAATGTCTCAGCTCATGGCAGAAGCTGGGATGACACACAATGCAAAGTTTGATGAAACCCTGCTAAGAATTTGTCAACAAGGGATTCGTGAGGATATCCTCAACTTTGCAGAGCAAGGCACTCCTAGCCTCGCTTTCTCGACCTTACTGACCAAATGGGAGAAACACCTCCAAATGGCAGAGGTGGCCATTCAGGCAAGAAGGCTGCATAAGAACAATAATCCATCGTGAACCCCCTTTAACAATAATTGGAGAAACAGGACCACTGCAGCTACCGGTCCTGGTTCCGATAGAACCAACAATATACCCTGGGCTCCACAGTGTTACACTTGGACCGGGTAGATACGAGCGTAGACTTGACTAGCTCAATCCACGTATCGTTCTAAGTGCGTAGACACAGCTTAACCCCCAACTGCAATGGAGGATTTGGGATAGGGACTATGTTGAAGGATCCAAGGGATCGGTCGCAAGGATTTAGCAGTATATCCAAGTAGATCTAGTCTAAGGAGTACTGTGTACAGGGCGAGGTTTATATACCGGTATAAACTGAGCACGGACCAAGTTTGTAAAAGGAAAATAAGAGATCATACAACTTGAGAGTGAATGGCCATTAGCCGAAGATAAACGATAGGAGGGGGAATGGCCATTGGCCGAAAGGAGTTGTACAATATAAAAGATAAGAGATAAGAGAAAGCCCGTAACCGAGGAATCAGCTGAGCGAGAAGTCCGAAGGTTAGCATGTGCCCATGGGAATGGCTAAGTGGTTATACAGTTTGCATAGAGCGAGAAATAAAGGAAAGAAAAGAATAAATTGTAACATTACCCTTCGTTTAGATGAAAGGTTACCTGACCTTTCTTACTACAAATCAATAAACCTGCTAGTGGGAGAACCAGTGATGTTGGCATAACCAACATCATCAATGACGTCATCTCCATAGTTCAACTCTTCTGATGCGGGAGTGTGAGGTTGATAGTAGGGGGGTCGATGGTGACGGGAAGAACTGGAAGATTGGGATGAGGAGCCTGATGAAGGCTGATGACGACAGAGGGGACAAGTGGCTTGGATATGACCTGGTTGGAAGCAAAGGCAGAAGGGGCATTGATATAGGGAGCAGTTCACCCTGATATGGCCTAATCGCTGACAGACAAAGCACGTGTCTGGAAAGCGAGGATCTGATGGAGGTAGTGGGGCGAGGGCTATGGCTCATTGCCGATCTTCTTCGGTTGCTTGTTGTTCTAAGAGGTCAAGGGCCTTTGCTTCGTCTTCCATAAGGACTGGTGTGGTAGCATCGTCTGGAGTGAATCTTCCATGTGGGATGGGGATGGAGGCAGTTGGCGAGGGAGAGGGATCACGTCGAGGAGGTAGTGGGATTGGATCAGGAGAACGAACTCTATTGAAAGGAGGACTGTCATGGGTATGTCGTTGGGAGAGGTCATCCAAAACGTCGTCCATGCGAAGCTGGTCCATTCCAATCAGTAACTGATCTTCGAGTTCCTCGTTAGTGTGTCGTCCCATCTGGGCTGCCATCCTACATGTCTTTACGAGTTCTTCCTGTAAATCATTACGTGGTCTGGGTAAACAGATGAGGATGTGGTCCAACGTGAGGGCAATGTGTCGATTTGCTAGAAAACATCTATAGAAAATGTCTAAAGGTGAATTGGTATCAAGCGAATGAGAAAGGGAGATTGCATAAGACGGATTGAGAAGAGGAATTGTCATAGCTCTAAGGTTTTCTTCTGACAAGGGGTTTTTGAGGCAGTGGGCATACTGATGTTCTAGGTGGGTATTCATGGTGTTTGTTGAGGTTCAAGAGTGGGTTCTAGGGAAACGACTGTGGATAAGCCTTTTTATAGGCTTTTAGTAATCTCGGCGTGTTATCTAAGGAACTTTCCGGTTCCCATGAGTTATCGGCTGACAGGTATCCTTTCCACTTGATTAGGAATTTCCGTTGGGTTGGAGATCCTTTATGACTAAGGATCGCTTCTATCTCATACTCTTCTTCTCCAGCAATAAGGTCAGGTGATGGTCGTTTGAAATTCAGACCATGTACGTCGTTCTCACGATAAGGAGATAGAAGGGAGGTGTGAAACACGGGGTGGATCTTCCATGTTTCAGGGAGTTGAAGTCGGTAGGTGATCGGAGATAGAACCTTGGTTATCGTAAAGAGACCTTCTCATTTCACAGTGAACTTCGGGTTTTTAATATGGCATTTCAGGTTATGCGCTTCTAGCCAAACTTTGTCCCCTTTGGCGAAGGGTGTGAACGAGTGTCGGTTTCTTCGTTTCATTGTCATTTGTGCGAGTTCGTGGGCAGTGAGGGCTTCATCTCGTGCTGCGGAGAGTCATTTCAAGTGGTTTTCAACCGCAGGAAGGTTTGTGTCAGAAATGACCATGGAGAGTGATCGGGGTTCATATCCCATCATCAGGAAGAATGGAGATTGTCCAGTTGTGGAGTGAGGTCGGTGGTTATGTGCGAATTCTGCCATGGGGATCTTCTCAGCCCATGAGGTAGGGTTTGATCCACAGTAAATCCGCAGATACGTCTTAATTGCCTGGTTTACTCGTTCCATCTCTCCATCTGTCTGGGGATGGTACGCCGTGGATAAGGCGAGGTCGTATCCGAGGAGTCGTCCTAGTTCTTTCGTGAAGGCAGAGGTGAACTGTGGGCCTTGATCTGAAATGATTTTATTGTAAAGGCCAAAACGAGTGTAGACCTTTTCATAGAACAGCATGGCAATGCCAGCTGAGTCAATCATTTTCTTTATAGGGCAAAGGATTACCCCCTTCGTAAGCCCATGGTTGACCACGACCAGAAGTGAGTCGAAACCATCAGATAGGGGGAGGTCAGTTATCAGGTCACAAGACACCTGTTGAAAGGGTCGTGACGCATGTGAGGGGATCAGAGTCAGGGGAGCTGTGGTTGGGTGGGTGTTGGCTTTGTTCTGCTGGCAAACAGCATAGCCTTCAATGTATTTCTGAATAAAGGTGGCTAAGCCAGGCCACCAATATTCTTGTGCGACAAGTTGTCGCATTTTCAAATAGCCGGGGTGTCCGGCAGCGTCGTGGTCGTGGTTCTGTGAAACAATGGCATGTCGGTGATTGGAGGGAATATAGACACGGTTCTGATACATAAGGATACCAGCGTTGTATTTCCAATCAGAGAGTCGGTCATGAAGGAAAGAAGGAACACCTTCCATTTGTCATAGGGCAGTGAGGACAGTGGAATCATTGGCTGTGGAGAGGCGGATCTTGTCCTGCAGTGCCATGTCAATGAGGTTTACAAAGACCGACTGAGGAAGGAGAGTCGTAGCCATGTTGTCATTGTCGTTCGGGGGTATCAGATCGGGTCATCTAGAAAGAGCGTCAGGGCTGGATAGAAGTTTTCCGGGTACATGCGTCATGAGGAAATCATAATCGGTGAGGTCTAATAACCATCTCGCCTGTCGTCGGTTCAGGTTTTGGGGTTTTCTGAAGTATGTCAGATTTTTATGGTCGGTGAAAATCATCACCCTATGTGGCGTTCCTTGAAGGTAATGGCGCCAGGTCTTCAGTGCTCGTATGACAGCAAGCAATTCTCTGTCAAATATGTCATAATTTCATTCGGCAGAAGTGAAAGTCTGGGAGATATAGGCGCAAGGGTGCCATTCTCCGTTGGAGTTGGTTTGCAATAATATTCCTCCAGTGGCATACTTGGAGGCGTCAGTCGCGATAGCGAATGGTTGTTCGAGGTTTGGCATAGCCAGCACCAGTTCTTCCGTAAAGATTGTCTTCAGCCATTTAAAGGCTTCTTCTTGTCATGACCCCCATTCCCAGGGGTGGTTCTTCTTTGTCAAGTCAAGGAGGGGTCTGGCGATGTCGGAGTAATGAGGGACAAATCGTCTATAGAAGTTAGCGAATCCTAAAAAGGATTGAACATCTTTGACTTTCATCAGGGTCAGCCAGTTTCAATCCCTTTTACCTTGACTGGGTCCATGGTGACATGTCCTTGTTTGATAATCATGCCGAGATATTCAACTTCGGAGCAGTTGAAGTGGCATTTCTCAAGCTTAAGGCAGAGGTCGAGTTCTTTCATGCGTGCTAGGACGTGTCGTGTTTGTTCTTCATGTGTCTTCATGTCACCTGAGAAGATTAGCAGGTCGTCCATATAAATCACCAGCCATCCCTCCACTATCATGTCTCTGAAGGAGTCGTTCATAAATCTCTGAAATGTGGGGGGTGAGTTCGAAAGACCAAAGAACATTACATTTGGCTTATAAAGCCCCTTATGAGTAATAAAGGTGGCTTTCCATTGGTCTTCATCCTTGATTCTGATATTGTTATAGCCCCATCGTACGTCAAACTTCATGTAGACATTAGCGTCCTTCAGTTTATCAATGAGGTCAGAGATTAGCGGGAGGGGGTAGGTGTCCTTGATTGTATGTTTGTTGACATATCTATAGTCCTGGCAGGGTTGTAAACTGCCGTCTTTCTTTTTGACAAAAAAGAATGGCAAGGCCTGAGGGGATTTCGAAGGCCATATCTTTCTGGTTCGGAGGTTTTCTTCTATGAAGGCTTCTGTGGCCTTTCATTCGTCTGGGGATAGCGGGTATACTTTCGCTACTTTTGGGACAAAAGAGTCGTCCAGGTTTATTGGGTGGTCGTAGGGTTGTGAAGGAGGGACATGGTCGGTAGCCTCCTTTTCAAAAATCGTTCTATACTCCTCATATTCTTTTGGGAGCGTCGGTTTCAGTTTCGTCTTTTCGGCTTCTTTGGCAAGCTTCATGGCTGTTGTGTATGCGCAGAGCCACCACATTCATCGGGGTCGGGGAAGTTGTTGTACCTTCCAGAGTACCTGTTGTTTCCAATCTGTGTGCTTCCTCATCCTTTTAATTATCCGTTCTGGGGTCGTGATGCCACAAAAGCTAAGGACCTTCATGGTGGGTAAGTCCGAAGATCCAAAACCTTGGTCGCCTTGTTCAGTGTTGTTGAGGTCATCGACTTCATTGGGGGGTGAGATATCAATCTTTTCCAGCACGAGTTGAGCTACTCGATCTCCAGCGTCAATCTTCAGGTCTTCCTTTCCATGGTTGAACAGTAGGACTTTCAGGGGTCCTCTGTAGTCGGGGTCAATCACGCCAGCACCTGTTTGAATCATGTGCTTTGAGGTGAGCCCGCTTCATGGGGCAATTCGGCTGTAGATTCCTTCGGGGAGATGTATAGCGATCTTCATATCAATCAATCCCTTGTCGAGTGCAGGGATGGTCGTTGGTTCGGCAGCATACAAGTTGTGTCCAGCCGCATGCTTTGATCCTTTTGTGGGGATCTTAGTGTTTGTCAATAGCTTTTTGACTTTAAACTCGGAAGCTTTAACCGAGCGGATGTATTGTCGAGGCTTCTGCTGGAGGGATGATGTTGTTTGGTAGAATTCGGGGGAGAGGTCGTGGGAGTCATGGATGTCTAGGATCCCTTTCGTCCAGTCAATTGTCGGGTTGACCGATCGAAGCCAAGGCATTCCCAATATTATTGTCTGTCGTCCACAATTCATCACGTAGAATTTGGCTTTAGTGATGATGGAATCAGTTTGGAAGTAGAGCGTCGTCTGGTACTGGATGTCTCCGTGTCTGTTCTCAGAGGCGTCAACATTCTGTACTTTCAGTGGGCGAGACATTTTCTCGATTGGGAGTTGGTGTCATTTCGCGAAGCTCCAATCTAGGCAGGAGATCTCCGCTCCACAGTCAATAAGGGCTTTGGTTTCAACATCTTTTTTGCTCTTTCCTGTAGCCATCAACTGGATGGGAACTTGTAATCCATGTTTATTTCAATCGGCTATTAATACAGGGGAGCAAGAAAGTCGGGGAGGTACTTGCATTGACGAAGTCCTCCCATCTAAAAACCCTTGTTCTTCTTCGTAGAGATGTGGGCCATTTGTACAGCCTCTTCATCGTCGCTTTCTTCGGCGTCCGCTCCATCTCCAGAGTCCGAGGACTCTTCTTTGTTCTCAACTCGCCTTGCAGCTTTTACTGAATCCTTCTTTTTCTTCTAAGTCGAAGGGCGAGTCTTGTTCTTCTTCTGTTCAGGGCAGTTCCTGAATAGGTGCCCTTGTTCATGGCAGGCAAAACATCTGCTGGTCTGGATGTGTTCATCTCATTCTTTTTGCAAGAGTTCGATGTGGTTGACATCCATTGCGTCAGGGTTGCGAGTTTGTCTGGGGGTGTATGTCGGTGTTAGTCGACCTTTCTGGTTGGTTGAGTTTCGGGCCAAAAAGGCTGTCAGTCGTTCATAGGCAGCTTGAAAGTAAAGCGCCTTTTCAAACCACTCGTCGATGTAAGTGGGAGGGGTGTCCATTCCAAGGATTCTGCACACGAGGGCATGTTTCAATCCTCTGGAAAAGAATTCGATCAGTGCAGCATCCTGGGTGATTTTACTCCTAGCTGCGTATGTTTTGAAGTTTGCGATGTATTCGTTGAGGGACATCAGTTTCTTGTCGTTCATGGTGAGCGTCGCCATCTTGGCTATGACTTCTGCCTGGGTATCAGCGCATTCAAAGGAGGCTTTGAACTCTCCTTCGAATTGGCGGAATGTCCCGAAGGATGGGGTCTTCTTGCTAAGGCAGTCTGCTCGGTATCGGATGGCCCATTGGAGAGCGACACCTTCCTTCATATAAGAGAGAGCATATGCTACCCTCTTGTCGTCATCATCATAAAGCTCCTTATTGATCAAGAGGTAAGCTTTGATGGATAAGATGAAGAACTCGGCTTTTTCGTAAGATCCATTGTAAGCCTCAGGTGCTCCAATCTTGAGTTCAGTGGATTTCGTCGTCAACATCTTGGTCGAGGTTCTGGTTGCAGCAGCTTTGGGGCTCAGTCCTGCAGTTCGTTCGGGGGGCTGTGAGAGTTTCTTTGTTGGCTCTGCAGGTCGTTCTGCTGCGGCTTGGGGTTTTTCCTCCAAGGGTCGTGTCAGCGGCCGGGGTTTTTCCTCTGGTATCATTCGTTCGTGTTCGGGTTCTGAGTCTGAGGTGTTGGGGATAAGAGGGTTGGGGTGTCGGAGTTCAAGTGGAGATATGCATAGGGGTTTCTTGCCCTTGGGCGTGGACTCAGGGTTCTTCGAGGATGAAATCTTTCAGTGGGTAATCTGGTCAGCAATGATGGCTGCCAGTAAAGAAGAGACTAGATCTTTTGTTACACTTGGACCGGGTAGGTACGAGCGTAGACTTGACTAGCTCAATCCACATATCATTCTAAGTGCATAGACGCAGCTTAACCCCCAACTGCAATGGAGGATTTGGGATAGGGACTATGTTGAAGGATCCAAGGGATCGGTCGCGAGGATTTAGCAGTATATCCAAGTAGATCTAGTCTAAGGAGTACTGTGTACAGGGCGAGGTTTATATACCGGTATAAACTGAGCACAGACCAAGTTTGTAAAAGGAAAATAAGAGATCATACAACTTGAGAGTGAATGGCCATTAGCTGAAGATAAACGATAGGAGGGGGAATGGCCATTGGCCGAAAGGAGTTGTACAATATAAAAGATAAGAGATAAGAGAAAGCCCGTAACTGAGGAATCAGCTGAGCGAGAAGTCCAAAGGTTAGCACATGCCCATGGGAACAGCTAAGTGGTTATACAGTTTGCATAGAGCGAGAAATAAAGGAAAGAAAAGAATAAATCGTAACACGCAGCAGCCCAAAGTTATGCCACCTCCAGCACAGAATCCTAGTGCGCCAGGAATGTATGGAGGAGTCGGTATCCCTATGGATATTGGGGAAGCCCACGCAAAAGGATTGTGCTTCCGATGTGGAGACAAGTGGCCCTGCGCCAAGCACCCTCTGAAGAACCCTCTGAGAAGGATGAGATGTGCTGTATTCCGTGGTACCAAGATCTTTTACGAGACAGACAAGGAGCTCGCAGATTCCATCAAGCAGGTGGAAAATGACGAGCAGGGTTTTGGTCAAAGCGACTAGAGAGCAGCCGCTCTAGTTCGCAAAAGGACAAAGTTTCTTCCAAAGTAGTCATGCCTGTAGTATGTACCAGCAATAGATTTGCTATTTTGACATGTGAACAAGTGAAAGAAACTAAGTCACAATTGGCTGAAAAAATTAAAACTCCGACTATAGAAATCCTATAGTGGAAGAAGAAGATGGTTTTGGGTAAACCTCGGAAAACCCTTAGCAATGAGGAGGTGCTCGAAATTGCAAGGAAAGAAAATGAGAAAGGAATCCTTGAGGTCGTACGAGTTGACTGAACAATTCCTCTTCCAAAGTGAGGATCCCCTGGTGCGGCAGGGTATGATCTGTATGCAGGAGAAGAAGTGATTGTTCCAGCCAGAGGACACGCTTTAGTGTCCACAAAGTGTGTTTTGCCATAGAAAAAGACCATTATGGCCATATTGCACCATGTTCTGGGTTAGCTGTAAAAGCATCTATAACCACTGGAGCTGGTGTAATTGACTCTGATTATAGGGGGGAGGTAAAAGTCCTCCTTGTAAATCACTCTGATAAGGAATTTAAAGTTAATATCTGAGATCAGATCGCCCAACTCATAGTTGAAAAAATTCAAACCCCTGTTGTCCAAGAATATGATCACTTTGAAGAGCAAACAGAGCGAGGCACAAAGGGATTTGGAAGTACAGGTGTGAAAAGAGTCAAACATGAATGGCTAAATACAATAGATCCATGGACAGTAGGATGGATAAGACGCCAAATTCACGAAAATGAAGAGAGGGCGACAGACCATTTGAAATCCTTTGTCCACCACGAGAGACATCTCGAAGTAGACAAGGATCTAGTATGAAATCTCTGAACCTTGTCAGATGAAGACATGACCGTGTATCTGTGAGATCTTCAATGAAAGCCAAGATTTAAAAAGGCTTCTGAACGAAGGAGACACAGAAACTCCCTTGAAATCCCTATCGTCATACATACCGATAATGGGCAGAACCTAGAGGTTAAGGCTTTGGTTGATTCCGGATGCACAGGATCCGCAATAGACAAGAACTTCATAAAAAAAAAGGGCATCATAACCAATAAGCTACCAATACCAGTAAAGGTTTACAATGCTGACAGCTCTCTTAACAAGGCCAGTCAAATTACTGAGTTTGCTGTAGTCGAATTGAGAATAGCTGATCACAGCGAAAGATAGCCCTTTCCATTATGAGCCTCAGAACCAATACTGTCTTTCTTGGACACGATTGGCTTTGGCTACATAACCCCAACATTGACTGGCCAACAGGTCAGATCAAATTTCGGTGTAAAGACGATCACATGCCGAAGTTGGGAGAAGTCGAAGATGACGACGAGGAGGATAAAGAGATAAAGTACTCTGAAGGCGATAGACTTTTCCAGTTCAATCTCGATTGGCTCTTTAGAAATACAGCCACCAAGATCACTGCGAAGGAATACACTACCAAAAAGAAGAAAACCTTTTAGGAAGTGGCACTGTCATACATACATGACTTCGCAGATGTCTTCGCAAAAGAGTCGTTTGATGAACTCCCATCCAGGAGATCATGCGATCATGCAATCGAACTGCTCCCTGGAGAGCATGTTATAGATTGCAAGACCTATCCACTGGGTCCGGGGGAACAAAAGGAGTTAGACGACTTCTTAGAGGAAAACTTAAAAAGTGGACATATCCAACCATTTAAGAGCCCCTTTGCCTCTGCTTTCTTTTTCATTAAGAAGAAAGACGGATGACTTCATCCTGTACAGGATTACCGAAAAGTAAATGCCATTACGGTACAAAATTGGTATCTGCTACCCCTGATCAACGAATTGGTAGATAAGCTCAAATCAGCTAAATTCTATATCAAGTTTGATGTGAGATGGGGGTACAATAATGTCAGGATGAAAGAAGGAGACGAGTGGAAAGCAGCTTTCCACACCAATAGAGGATTGTTTGAACCACTAGTGATGTTTTTTGGGTTGACCAATTCATCCGCTACCTTTCAAACTATGATGAACTCCTTGTTCAAGGAGTAAATCAATCATGGAGTCATTGTAGTCTATATAGATGACATAATGATCTTCACGAAAACCCTTGAAGAACATCGCAAGGTAGTTTGAGAAGTCCTCAAAACATTGAGAGAACACCTTTATCTATGGCACGATAAGTGCGATTTTGAAGTAAAGGAAACCGAATTTTTGGGAGTCATCGTTTCCCAAGATCATGTTAAGATGGAGCCTAAAAAGGTACAAGCCATAAAGGAATGGCCCATCCCACAAAACCACAAGCAACTGTGTGGTTTCCTCAGTTTCTTAAATTTCTATTGGCGATTCGTAAAAAACTTTGCCCAAATCGCAAGACCTTTGAATGCTCTCACCTCAGAATTAAAAGAGTTCAAATGGTCGCCAGAGTTTCAAACAGAAATGGATACTCTCAAAGACACACTAACATCTGCACCGGCATTAGCTATGCCAACTGATAATGATCCATTCCGAGTTGAGACCAACGGGTCTGGCATTGGAGTGGGTGCTGTGCTGTCGCAACTCCAAAATGGAAATTGGCATCCCATCGCGTTCATATCGAGATCTCTCAATGACGCAGAGCGGAATTACCATGCTGCTGACCTTGAAATGTTAGCTGTGATATTCGCTCTTAAGGAATGGCACCAATATCTACTTGGAGCTAAACATGTTTTCGAAGTCCTCACAGATCACAAAAATCTTGAGTATTTCAAAAAACCGATAGATCTATCCTGCCGTCAAGCCCGATGGCAACAGCTTATCCAAGAATATGACTTCGTAATAAAGCATAGATCGGGCAAGACTAATCCAGCCGACCCTCTGTCCAGGAGGTCAGATTATGAGAAGGGGGTAAACCTTGACAATAAAGATAAAATCCTCCTTCCCAATAGGTTTTTTGAAGACCACAAGAAAATTCGAGCCCAGAACTGGTTGAGTATCAAATCTCAGATCACTCAATACCAGAAAAAGGCAGAACGATTTGCCCACAAAGGACTTGAGAAAGAAGGATCTCAATGGAAATAGGAAAACAGGCTGATAAAGTGGAAGGACCTACTCTACGTACCAAATCATAAGGAACTCTGAGAACAGATTATCAAGGAGTATCATGATCACCCGTTAGCAGGTCATCCCGGAGCTAAGAGAACACAGGACCTGATCATGACCCGATACTACTGGCCAACTATCCGAAAGGACATAGAGGCCTATAGTAAAGGTTGCGATAAGTGTCAAAAGGCCAAGAACCGGCCTACTCCTCAACATACTCCTCTTCACCCTAACGAAATCCCGTCTTCCCCATGGGAAATAATCTCTGTCGATATCATTGGCCCTCTACCTAAATCACAAGGAAAAGATGCCATCCTAATGATAGTAGATCATTTCTCGAAGATGATCTACCTATTCCTGGTATCCTCGACTATCACCGCAAAAGGGGTAGCCATAATATTCCGGGACAACATATTTAAACTACATGGAACCCCAAAAAAGGTGATCTCAGATCGAGGTCCCCA
>JBBPQW010000809.1:0-12906 GCA_038092695.1 Boletus rubropictus | reverse complement strand
GGTGTCACATTTACAATCATGCAATACATTTTGGTTGATTTGAATGCCATCAACTCAGGAAAATTGGTATTCCCTCAAGATGATAGTACTTAGATCTAGTTTTCATGTATTTTGCACGTCTACATCTCAAATACATTACTATAATGATTTTGCAGAAAAGTCATACCTCCAGGACAGGTTCCCACTGACTGTTCAAGATTTCTTGCCTTTCCGCATGTCTACGAAACTGTTGGAGGTCAGTAGCTTTCTGAGGCGCGGTACTCCGAACCTGAAAACACCGAAAACACCGAAATTCGTTCAATCTCAATCAGACAACACGGAACAGGATCGCTGGACGTATCCGAGTCAAATGGTATCTTTTCCGACGAAATCTGATGAGTGGTTGAGCAGGCGGAGTCGATGAAAGATGGAACGCGTTTCGAAGACCAATTTTCCCACGTGGCCAACCCGTGTGAAAAGTACAGTAATATGGCAACATGCGATCTAAGTATGAGAGACTGTCCTTGGCATGTACAACCAGGACTCGGCGATAATCTATACATCGGAGCATTGATAGAGTACCTTGGGATGAAGGGTGAATGCTTGAACCGACGACTTTTCCCATTTTCTTCGGAAGAGTGCAGTGGATATGCTTCTTTATGTACAAGTGTGAGGCAGACGGTAAAGTGCAACATGTATCGCTCGAGAAATATTCATTCTCGGAGAATTCGTCGCAGATCGATGATGGGCACAACGTACAGAAGGTCGCTCCGAATGAGAAAAACTCGACGGGCTGGGGTTGCCAGTTCAGAGCCTGATTTGTAGAACTGTCGACGAACATCTAGTTGAGATGTCGTTACTTTGTTTCCGAGCTGCTCGAAGCGTCTGGTCGTATTTTCTATCCGTTGCCATATGCTGTAGAGTTAGCCGTCGGGAGAAGGTTAGTTCGAAATCCTCGTGCAGCGCTGCTCGTGGGCTGTCATGATGCCACGAATCGGCACATCACTTCCGACTCTTTCGGATGCCACTCTCGGGAGGCCACGGATCTCTGCATCAGTCCGCGACCAATGTACTAGGATAGGAAAGAGAAGCCCCTGGTGATATGCTATTGTGGAGATTTCGAATTCGGCCGAAATGAGTTCCTTCCGGACCTTGGAGGTGGCACGTATTCCCGATAGTCCCTTGGGTGTACAAGTGCCCCAGTTGTAAAATGCACTTGGCAGAGGTTTGTTACGTAAGTGCACGGAATCCTTCAACTGAGCTGGATTCCTCGATAACCCGCTCTCAATACAGTCAGGATCCTTCAACTCCTTCAGAAAATCCAAGGCAATGAAACGTCTTGGCCATCCTTGACGGTCATAACTGCGGGAAAGCAGGGGAAAAGAGACCGCGTCTCTGCATTCTTGCCCTCGGTTGCACTTGCACGGTGGTTGTTCAGAGCAAGAGCGTGTGAGACGGGAACCTCACCGACATCCTCCTATCTCCTCGTCCACCTCCCCTCTACCCACCACGGGTTCTCACACCGATAGCGGACTATTTCGGACAGTCTCGTTTGGAAATGGTGCACATTTTTGAGAGCCCGACCTACTTGGGACACGGAGGTCGATGACCTTGCGTCAGTTGACATACCTCCAATATAAGACGGGATCCATTCACAGCTTCTCCCTCAAGGACTGCTCCAAACGGCCGTAGAGCTTGAGATGAGGGAACGAAGATACCAGTGTCGACAAGGTGCGTGAAGCCATCGCTGACGTTCAAGTCTCAAATAATAGCCGGTGGTTTTGATGCCCTCGAATAGGCATAAGGCGTGGCCGCCTCAAACACGGCAGATTCAGATGAAACACTCTAAGAATAAGGCCAACTGAAGATGTCTGGTTTAGGGGCACTCGTCGTCGCGCAACCGATGCGAAGGTAATTGTCATCCGCTCATCATCATGCGTCCTTGATTGGGATAACGATTTTATGAATCCCACAACGATACAATTGATCAGTGTCAATGCGTAGGGAAATGAGAGCAAAACTGGGTGCTTTTGGGTCCAAACTACAGTAATATGGGTGTTTGGTGGTACACTGAGTCTTAATTCGTGTGCTTTGCCTGCACGTGACTGTTACGCGACGCGCTCTTTAAGAGATTTCCCACGATATTCTTTCTATTCCCAAGTTTGTTGCGTTTCACGTTTGGTGTCATTTCGGTAGCCTGTCTCAAGCCATCCACCGCCGTTCCTCAAGAAAACTACGTCGGGAAGACAGAACACCTGTAGCCCCATCGATCCATACTCTACATAAGGGTTTTCTTCGCCTGGAGCCACCCTGATAGTCCTTGCCTCGCTTTCTATCTCCCATCTCTCTGTTACTGCTCAATATTCGCTCAATTCAAGGTAACTTTAGTGTGTCGTCGTACTTGTCATTACCCTATTTGCTCATACCTCTATGCGTATTGTAGGTACTGCCGGTCGTCATGCATAAGCACTCTGTTTCCATCCCTCTAGTTCCTGCGTCCGCACCAACCTCTCCTGCTGCTACTCGTCTTAATAAAGTGGAGCGTGCATTGGGGTTTCCGGTTACTCCGCAGCGCATAATCCGCCCTCAAAAAAACCTATATTGGTCACCGGTCACTCCAGCGAGCACCATCTCCACGCCTTATACGCCTCTCAGTCTCCGTTCCTTTTCAACAAATTCAAGCTCAACCATAAATACACCGGATTCTGCAGCGAGTCTCACGCGATTTCTTGTCACCCATTCCGCTGAAAACGAGACCACCACCCAGTTAGCCGATGAGAGTCTAGCAGATATTGCTGCGAACTGGCGCTCACGCGCCAACCAGAATGGTATCAAGGTAGCTACTGCCGAGGACTCAAGTTTTGGTGATGACGAAGGTACGTATATCCGTTGCTTTAAATGGTTTGATCGTTCACACCATCCTGTTTCTTCACCATATGCTATTTCCGATCGTTTCATGCCACTGAATTGCTTTGACGGTGACATTTCTCCACCTCTGACGCATATATACACATCCACAGCTAGCGACCTTACCCCTTCTGATGTGAGTTCAACGCCGTTTGCAAATGAAGAATGTAAGTCATTGCCCAGAGCCTCCCAATTTGAGCCGTCTCTGATGATCCACTGTACAGCTTTGCTTCCCCCCCTTTCCCTTCCCAACCACCGTCGTTCTCGTACACAGTCGACCATTCAGCCAATGCGCCTGCCGGCCGCCGACCATGCACACAGGACCCCGGCAAGGCGGACACTCGGCATCTTGAATACACCGCCGCCTAAGCCTACAAACGATAGCCAATTGAAATTCAAGGGAAGCATGACAGATCCTGCACATACACGCCGACGTCCCTCTTTCGGACAGGTCTGTGCTTTATTCCGTTATATATCCTATTAATTCTACTGTGACTCATGTATTGCGTACCAATTCCAGATTTCCACTGACCTCTTCGACATCGATGAGAATGCTTTTGAACCGTACCCACAATCTTTTTCCTCCGCAGCTCAAACGTTGGTCCTACAAGACCCCTTCAACGGCTCTGGACTGTCGACAATTGCAGAATCTGTCCCGCAGCATCTTCAAGGCGCGTGTTCCGAGATGTTCGGCATTTCCTCCGCTACGTCGCCACACACGATCTGCTCTGTCTGTGGTTGCACGGGTGATCGGATGGCAGTTCTTGTACCCTGCAAACATCTGCTTTGCTCCGCTTGCATGACGAGTGTTCTCAACATTGTGGGCGAGAAAGATATTCATTGTGCCGTCTGCAAGACGTTCGTCAATGATTTCGAACTGCAAACTGCCTCGGACGGCAATGCTTCAGCCTCCATTGGTAGCCAGAGACGTTTTCCTGTGGTTTCAGATGTCGCGTCTTCACCGTTGCAACAACGATCGGCTCAAGGTGAACCTGCATTCCCGCCAAGCACATTTGATCCCAATCCCCTGCCATCCTTGATGAGCACCATGTCTCTCTACAATCCTCATATGCGTCACCCGCTCGCATTTGCCATTCCCCCCCAAGTGCCAAGGGCAGAGAACGTTGTTCTCCGTATCGACAACGTTCCCTGGGTGGGTTTACTCGGAACATGACTTCTAGATCTGACAATTTGGACCAGGATATTACTCCTCCCGCTGTTGTTGCGTGGTTGAGGCATCCTATTGTCCGTGTTCATATACTGTTGGATCACCGAGGGAAGACCTGCAGCCATGCCTACGTTGAGCTTTCTACAGAGGAGATCGCTAGAGCGGCCCTGCGATCAGTCCAAAACTCGGTGCTTGGTAGAGGAAAACGAGCGCGCGGGGTTACTGTCACCCTCAGCAGCCAAAGTGAACTTATGCATGCGGTATGTCTGTTTTGGCAGAGAACGTTGAGAAACTCAGGACTTCCTACCAGTTATTCCCGTCATGGAAAGGCAATTGGAATGGCTCGCGACCTTCGATCTCTGGACTGCGGGATGAAATACCTTGCCTGATGTCCAAGGCGGAGCTCGATTCATTATTGAACCTCGTTCAACGGCTTGATGTAAACCTTGTTGCTTTCACCTACTGCTGTTCGTTGACGCGGCTTGTTCTCCAGTCGCACTTCCTGAAGGTGGCATCCCTTCCCTTCCATTTGCTTATAAGTATCTTGTCGAAGTTCCCAGTGGATGTCGACAGCAGGGTTTTTTGGGAAGTTCAGATTAGTGATTCGCTCTTTTGTTAGTAAATTCCTCGCCACTATCGCAGTTCTTTTGGCTAACAGAACCTTGTAGATATCACGCATAGTAAGGACCTGGTCCGCGCTGACGGGTACCGTGGCTAATTTTCTGTTCTAGCCGCACTCGACATCCTTGGGTCACGTTACCGGCAATCTATTCCTCGTGACGAACCTGAGCTACTTAATGAGCTCTTGGACGCCGCTATCAACTGCAAGGGTGGGTTCAAGTAGTGCCTCACTCGTGCATTCAATTTAATATTATGCTTTCAAGTATTCACAGAGGAACAAATCGTAACGTTGACAACAATCCACAAGGCCTATACATCTGTCTTTTCTGCGCAACACAACTACCTTACAAGCCACGTACAACCTCCTCGCATGCCGGACATGTGGGACACGACTTCTACTGTGTCGCCGTACAGCGCGCTCGCCCAAGAATTCGGGCTCCCAGAAACTGTTGTGCATGCACTTGCTCAGAGGCTAACCAGCTCTCGTTGATTCGTTTTCCAGTCTCACATCGAGTATGACCCCATCGTTGCAGCACAAACCTCACGACAGATCACGACCTCACGCCCGCTTTTCATACGGTTGGCATTGACTGCCTTCGACGTTTCTTGGTACCATGGACTTGACGTCAAAGAGGACCTTCCCCTTGCTTCCATTTCGCACACTAATAGTTTTTTATTGCTCCGTTTGCTCTCCCGAGATCCCGCACCTTGCCATGGATTTGCATATTACTTGCTCCCGTTCCACGTCATGCTTGCTTCTTCCCTTTACTCCTTTGTAATGTGCAACAAACGACCATATGTTATGCTTGTATCGTAGACAGGTCTCATGAACGTTGACGTTGGCCGGGGCACAACTTACTAGGGTTTGGGCCCTGAATAGATTAAATTTGGATCTGACTGTGACGACGCCACCCTACGAAGAGGTGGCCACTAGGAGAATACGTAGCGATGAACAGATCAGGACTCGATGTCTTCGTAACATTCACGACCTCCTGAGGACATTCACCGGGTACTCGTCCACCAACGACATTCATTCCGTGTGGCTCAAGCGCCCTCAGACCCACCCCTACCGTAGCCGTTTGTGTCGTGGAATTGTAAACAACCTTTGAGAACGGAACCTCGATATCGCCACGTGAACTCCCGCAGACGGAGTGTCTCTTTAACCGAGAATTTGCAGCTAGATACATCGTCCTTTTAATAAAGAGCATGAATTTAGCAGAGCGTACTTACTGCAACACCAACTCCTTCGTGTACCAGGCTCGAACGAGCACGCTGCCAACTGGGTGCTCAATGATGTCCGGTGGGCCAATATTAACCGTTGCTGCGGTGAGTATCATGCCTAAACGTGAACTGAAACACGATATATATATATATGCAACGGTGTAGAGTTTTGATGCCGTAGATGCAATTTCTCGGCACGTCTTGCCCAGAAAAATGCGTGACAGGCTCTGCATATCGCCAGCAACGATGAGCCTTATGATACTGTCCAAGGCTGCCATCGGAATGAAAGGTAGAGTAGGATGGATCGTACCTGACACCAACAATAATGGGGGATGCTACATTCGCTCGCCTGGCTCATCGGACGGATGATACCACACTTCCGGAGCCCAATCACGACAATGTGGTTCAGCATCGACAGAAGAATTTGTACCACGTCTTACTATGACATGTGGCGTTCAGTGCCAATGATTCGCAGAGAATGCAGCCAAGTCAGGATGCCACCTTCTCCTGCAACTTTGAGCTCGCACTTTGAACAGTTATAACGCTTCGCTGACTTGGACGTCCCGCTTCATCTCAGCAAGGACGCACCTGAAAAAATGGATGATTTGCATGCTGCACACCAAACCATGAAACAAAGCAGAGCTGACCTCTTGAGTGCGGCAGTTACACGTATTCGGGGGTCATCAGCTGTGTCATCTACGCTCCTGAGGTGTGTACCCCCTCCAGCGGAGACGCTACACCTTTGGAAGGATTGAGCAGACTAGGTGCACAGATTGGTGACTGATGTTCTGAGCTACCTACAAGGTACCCTGTTGAAGAAAACAAAGAGAAGTTTCGTCGGAACAGAACACGAGCGCCAGTAAGCCACAGTGAGCAACGGCGGCCCGGGGCCACCACACATCCTCACAATTTGAGGACCACCGAACAAACAGATTGTGGAAGCACAAGCGTGCAAGCTAAAGCTGCTCTCCTAGGTGGGTAGTGGTGTTGACGCCGCCTATACTTCATCTGTAGCATGCATAGCTGGGAGTCGAATCCCCAAGTTCAAGTATGCAGCATGTTAGTTCCAAGGCAAGCTCCACTCTGATGTTCATATCGGAACAAAGTCTGGAACTGGCTTTTCGACGCCAATGGCTCAGCGTGGGATCACGCGTAAACTGCAGGGTCATACAGTCGTGTCCATAGAGCGAATTTCGCCAGATCTGGAGACGAGTAATGGTTAATTCCCGCCGGAACGGTGCGTCTGGGAATGTCAGTTTGGTAACTTGTTTATTTAACTGCTGTCGTCTTGTGCGATCGTGTGAACAGATTGTGTTGAACACGGGGGACAGCCTCCTTGGTGGCCACGACGTAAGTGGTCCGTTCTCCCTGGAGACTGACTTTACGTGTTTCTTTTGCTTAAATTCTGGATGGCCGACCTTTAGACATGGTCGAGACAGAGCTGCGGTTCTCCGAGAATGTGGTTTGATAATAATGGTGGCCGTGTACTATGATCCGTTGTCGTCGTCGGCAAACCATTCTGAAGTCGCTCTGGAATTTTAAAATGACACGTACACCGTCTTTATCGGTGACAATATTTCGTTATTATTTGTGAGCGAGCGCGAAGCACTTACTCAATCTTGGATAACCGTACTCGGCAACTTTTCAATCTTCGGGCGCGTCGTCTTAGTAAGTGGTCTGCCCGAAACTGCCATGATTGCCTGTATGATGGTTGGAAGGTGGAGATGAGTTTATTGCAGTGTACGCGGAAACTACTTTGAGTGTTCAGCGCGCAGACCGGGATCTACTTGAGTGAGGAAATCAACGACTTGAACGGTGATGAAGTCTGCCTATAGGCCTACATTCTTCTGACAGAGTCAAGAGGTTCGCGCTGGCAATTACACTCGGTGTTTCACCTATGCAAGTCCCAATTCCGCACGTGTTTGTGGCCCTTCGCTGTGGATCAGTGCGGGCAGTGGTCGCCCAGAGAAAGTAAAGGTGGAAAGCGAATTCGCATTGTAGTGACTGTCATGTTGGAGAACGTCGGCTACAGAACGAATGCAGGTGGATGTGATGTGAGCGGCAGTGCTGTCGCGAGTGGATGCCCCGAATTGACGTCCACCTCGTCCCTTTCTTCTCCTTGCCTACATTTACACCGCTCCAGCGTCCGAATCGTCTGGCAGTTGGCCTCCATCTCCCGCGTGCCAGCCAAGGATAGAGATCATGGCTGCAGCGCCCGCGCGGGGCACGGTTGTTGGTCAAACGGACATCGTATGTGTACACAACTCGCTGCTCGACAGACTAATCGATCTTGCGTTTCCAACAGCCTGCAGCCTCTCATGCCCTCCTCTCCCCACGAGACGATTCATCGCATCTCACCCCGGCCTCGCCCACCCCTTTGACACCCCAGAGACGTCGCCTAACCACTCGTTACCCAGACTCGCTCGGCAGGGTCCCGCTCCACCGTCGTGGCACCTCCAACACATATGAGCGTCTTGAGGATCTCCTCCGTGAAGCTGGCTACAAGGAGACTCGCGTGTTCACGCCGGAAGGAGACCGGTCTGCCACCGAAAAGCAGGATGGAGGGACGAGAAACAGTGTGCGCGGAAGTGTTGGAGCCGTCGTCGACTTCATCGCCGGGTTCGTGAGTCGGGGTTCAAGTCTGTCGCGCGACTCGGCCCCTCTGGAGGACAGCTCTGAACAATCCGCCTCGAATGCGTGGTCACTTCCGCCCTCACCGCTGGCTCGTACAGCACGCATCGAGGATGACAGGACCAATTGTGTTTCGTCGATGGCATCTCTCTCCCGCAACGGCTCCTCGGACAGCGTGCGTCGTCGCACCTATGTCGACCTATCCGCGGACCCGGTGCGGCGCACGCATACACATCAGTCAGCTCAGAGGCCGCTTCATCATCATCATCACCATTCGTATCTCACGGCGCATCATCACCATCATATTAGCCATCACCATCTCCAACCTGATAATTACTCATCCAATCCATCATCCATTAAGCCAAATCTGCCTAATGCTCGCGCGTATCTTCGTCATATGGTATCAGCACCGAATATTCAACCACTAGCCAAGCACTCATCACCATCAGAGGCTTCCCTAAAGTCACATGCAGTCAGACGTGATCATCGGAATGACACGCGTCCCACCCTCATCCTCAACGATGAAGATAGTCTCGTAGAATCAGACTACGAACCACACCTCCACATTGCCACGGATGATCATGAACACCAGGCACACCCGCCACTCCCACGAAACTGGATCGAATCGGTCGCCAAAGCCTTATTAAGTGGCGTCGGTGGCCCAGCGGTCGCTACTTCGGACGCCGCATCCACGAGGACGGCAAAGACGGCGTCGGCATGGAAGAGCTCTGGACTGTCTGACATATCGAATCGAGAAGAAAGAGGAAGAGCGCCGACCCGGGCTACGAAACCGCCACTGCTTTGCGTACAGATGCAGGACCTGAAGGCAAAGACAAGCGAGGGTCAGGTGGCCCGCACGAGAGTCACGTGTCGTTCCACGCCTGCCTCACGGGCGAATTCCCGGGCGCGAAACGGTACCCGTGACCATCGTACGAAGACTGGTAATGGCGGAAAGAGAAGGGAGGGGAATAAATCAAGGATTCGTCGGATAGGGAACGATCGGGATCCTGATGTCGTGCCGACTCTCGCCCGAACGAGAGTGGAGAATGATGCCTGGATGGCGCCACGTCAACGTTATTCGAGCGGTTGGGGAACGGAGAGTGGTGCACAGGCCTACCTGGGTGAAATGTTGTCTGACGACAGCGGCGACGACGACGAAGACGACGATGATGAAGGCGAACTCGGTTTAGATCGTTTGCTAGTCCCTGCTCGACGGCAGCACTCTATTCAAAGTCTACGGAAACATCTCCAACGACCTCGATCCCAATTGTCTAATGGCCGTGGTGCACCAAGTCCCAGATCGCCTAGAAGCGGTAGGACAAGTCCATACGATGGAGCTCCGACCGGCCGACTAGGCTGGGGGAATGCGTCATGGAGCACCGGTCGGGGCCGGGAATGGTTAGCAAGTCAAGGCGAAGAAGGCGAGGACGGGTACAGTTACCTCGTCTCCGGATCAGCTGCAGGGGCGGGCAGGTTCAGTACCAAAGGGAGACGAAGCCTTCCCGGTGTAGCGCAATGGACGACATCACCGTAAGCCTTCAAATACTGGGGTTAATAAATTGGCGACAGCTCTTCTGCTTTAATGTCGAACTTTACATCTAATCCAGGGTGTACATCATGTCATTTTATCTCCCCTTTAATTCGGTACACTTTGTTGTTTTTCGTCTAGTCACCTTACAGACATAGTTCCGGTCGTGCTTGGTAGTGGCCTCTTCCTTTGAAAAAGATTTGAAAAAGAGGACATTGGTTGTGAAGAAAGTTGCAAAAAGATTACGCAGGTCAAATAGCGACACAGGAGATGCACACGAAGAATGCCTCATCGTGCAATGACCTGTTTGAATGCTCGGAAAGAGAGACGAACCGCGTCGGTTCTTGCAAGTCGGTGGATCGTGTCAAACATCTGTAACCTGGCTTAACCAGGCGTGTCAAAGGCGTGTTCTAACAAACGGTTCCATCGACAGTGGATGAGTCTACCGTTGCGCGAGAGTACTAGAAAAATGACGAGCTGAGCGTGAGGTGTCAGCGGACGCATCAAAGACTCAGGGGTAGGCTTTCCCGTCTCCGAACGCATATACGTACGCAGCTCGTCCCACAATGATCTCACATAAAAGAACCGCCACTGCGAGAGGATAAAATATCATGAGAAGTCCCACATCGATGAGACCGCTAGCTTAGTCCGCGAATGTAAACACGGGTGAGCTGCATGTTGTAAGTCGCATGTCATAGTGCAGTGGTGGATACATGACGAAATAGACACGAAACCGGAACGACAATGCCATACAGCTCACTGTAACCGGGGTATCAGACACAGATAGACAATCAGACGAAAGCCACGCACGAATTGAAGGGCGGCACCTTTGGTCTTCTTCTCACCACCGAGTTCGAAGCTAAAATGGCGAGTCAATTCGATGGCATAAATGAAAGACAAAAAGTGCAACGTACTGCTTGCATCGCTTCAATGCCAGCTGCATCTTGTACTTGCACACCGTGCATTCAAGTCTCAACACGACCTTTTTCGTAGTCTTGGCCTAGGAGCGACGCGGTATGTGAGGAACCACAAAGATCGGGTGTTCTGTAACCATTCTACCTTTTTGTGGAAGACCGGCTTCGTCTGACCACCATAACCTGATTGTTTACGGTCGTAACGACGCTTTCCCTGGGCGAACAGTGAATCTTTGCCCTTTTTGTATTGCGTCACCTTGTGGGGCCTAGAATGAAGCGGTGAGGGATCTGAAGGACAATTATAATGCAGACACGTACGTATGCTTCTTGCACGTCTTTCCCTTGCAGTCTGAGGAACGGATGAACTTTCGACATAGCAAGTACGATCCTGTATGACTTACATGTCCGTCTTGTCCTACAGTTTGGGTAGGTGAGATGAGATGATGATGCATATATTCACTTCAACCACTTACTTTGGAATGTTGACCATCGTTGCCGGCGTTGGCGTTGACGAATCTTGAGGATATATCGACGGCTGAGTGTTGTACTGTGCAGTTTCCAATCAAGGTTCAACCTCCGACGCAACATGCACGGAAAATCCCGCAACAGCTTCAAAGGTATATACGTAACTCAGGATGTCCCCCTAAGCGGGCTTGCACACTCCGCACTCCAGTTAACAGGAGTTAGCTCTCTTACCCTCCGCTGAAACACGCTAAAAGTACATAATTCCGGTGATCCAGGCAGGTGGTTCCCTTCTTTTGTGCACAAGGGCAGAATCAAGTTTTCGTTCTTGTACCGCATCCGAACATCTGGATGTGATACACTCGTCAACGAGAACACATGCCGAAGGGCCTAAGTGGAAAACTTACAGTGTTCATCACTCGAGCGAGTACTCCACAGTCCAAGTTGCAATCCCAGTCCCTGTCCTGAGTGTTTTTTCTTGAAGAGTTCAAAAGTCACAGACGACGTAAACGGTGGCCATCTTTCGGTACGCGTTAGCCATCTCCACAAAGGGGGGAAAACATTCTACTTCTCGTCAAAGACATCGAACGTGCTGCACAACGCGGCCAACGTGGAGTCATGGGTACTATGAACAAGAATTTTCAACGGATTCTTGTCTCCTTGTTCAATCTTGGTCTGCATTTTAGTCGACATATCCGCAAGGAGTCTGCCCATACCGAGACGGCGACCCTGCTCGGTCTTGACTATTCGGTGGAATCGAACATCCGTGAGATCCACGCTTATTAAGATCAGTGATCTACTTTACACACTGCTTCGATGACAAACGTCAGTGGATGATCACCAAGATGGAACGTGGGGACGTACATGTAAACCACTCGTCTGACACTGCAGATTCCTGATAGTTGACCATGAGCTCATGAAGCCATCGTTGTACTTTGAAAGTCGGGGACATACGATCAAGCCAACCACTTCGGGATCCCAGAAATCATCAGGGACCTTGATTCCGTGTGCTGCGGCCGAACAAACCTGGATGTGTAGCTTTATATTGAGGAGCTAGCCCGTAAGAGCCTTCCTGGGGCTCACTGTATCCAAAATCCCCGAAGCACGGGGTGATCCGTCTATGCGGATCGGTCTACCTTGAATATATTTCGACAATCTCTCGTCTAGAGTCTGGAGTCGAGGGTTCCACCTGGCAGCAGCAGCTACGGTACGGGACATCAGGATCCTCCGCCTGTTCAGAACGTTTAATAAACATACCATCAGCGAAGCTTCGCTCCAATGCATCAAGCCGCGGGCAAGATAAGATGTTACTAATCAGGTTCTCGTCTACCTTATTCCTGTAAGAGCATGTTATCATCTCTATTCCAGCCCTTCCTACAACGTACCTAATCAAGATCGAGGGTATGACACCGCTGGCGCAATGTGTTGATGGATATAATCCGCGAACGATATGTTCGAGGGACTCGATTGTCCGC
>JBBPQW010000808.1:0-12920 GCA_038092695.1 Boletus rubropictus | reverse complement strand
CATGCAAGTCCTATAGCAGAGCAATATCGTCAGGAAGACCACGCACCTGATGCATCGTTCGTGCTCCAGTTGCCCGACGAGACTGTTACAGCGAGCAATCTTTTTGCAGTGCAAAAGTTTTTCGATGGAGAATTCCAGTTTGATGTCTTTTTTGACAGTGCAAGTTCTCACGAGAAGCTGGATTGTGTGTGCTTTGGTTGACACATTTCTCGCATACTAACATTAGTCTTCCCGCAGCCGCTACAGTCGATTTCGGCATTCCTGCGCTGGTCTCGTCATTTAATGATCGTTTTGAAGCACTCTTTCCTATTCCTGACTCATTCGCTGTGTCCAACTACGAGGCACTCAAATCCTTTAGCAAGGCGATTACGTCCAACTTACTCGGAGGAATTGGTTATTTCTACGGATCCTCGATTGTCGACAAAGGTTTTACCTTTGAATGGGACCGGGAAGATGATTATGATTACGACGAGGATGAAACGCAAGATAGCCAACGAGGAGCAAGTTTCACCGAACCCCGGGCTCTATTCACTGCTACACCTAGTCGTAGCTTCTTCCCAAGGGGATTTTATTGGTAACATCACCTTTTACTGCTGATGTCCTGCATTTACTTAACTTCGTCTCAAGGGATGAAGGTTTTCATCTACTTCACATCGGGCAATGGGACAATGATCTCAGCCTCGAGATCCTCAAGGACTGGATAGGTCTTATTGATGAGAATGGTTGGGTTGCTCGTGAACAAATTTTGGGTGATGAAGCCCGCAGCCGTGTTCCATCTGAGTTCCATACACAGGTTCCCACGTTCGCCAATCCGCCAACACTTACTATGGCAGTCACTGCTTTCATCGAGCGCTTGGTAGCGCAGAATGACGGCCCTTCTGCCGCAGAACTTGGGATAGATTTTGCTATGGGGGGCGAGCAAGTTCCACTTATTGGATTTATTGGGTCAATCCAGAAGGGGAACAAGTATCTTTCATATAACGAGGGACTCGATTTCTTGCGCTCGATCTATGCTCCTCTGAGGCGTCATTATGAATGGTTCCGTCGCACGCAACGCGGGCAGATCAAACAATATAGTCGAAAAGCACGCTCGCGCACTGAAGCATATAGATGGCGTGGACGTTCTGAGACGCATGTCCTTACCAGCGGGATGGACGACTATCCGAGAGGTCCACCGCACGCTGGTGAACTGCATCTCGACCTCATCAGTTGGATGGGCTTCTTCACACGAACAATGCGTGGTCTAGCGGAAACCATCGGGGAGACTGAAGACGTGGAGAGTTTCAAGGAAATCGAGAAAGCTATCATCGAAAACATTGATGGTACGGTGTTCCAAGGTTTCTAAAATATGCTGACGAGATGCCCTCAATTATAGACCTCCATTGGAACGAAGACGCCCAAATGTATTGTGACGTTGGGATTAGCTCAGACGGTGCGCATCTCTAGCTTCTTCTGCCTTTTCTACTCTCTGACAGCGTCTAGATGAGTCCGAGCATGTATGTCATAAAGGCTACCTTTCATTGTTCCCCTTTATGCTCTCACTTCTCCCTCACTTCTCCCCTCACCTCCTTCCCATCCTTGACCTCCTCCACGATCCCGATCATCTTTGGTCACCGTACGGTATCCGCAGTCTATCCGCTTCACACCCCGAATTTGGACGCGGCGAGAATTACTGGAGAGGACCAATCTGGATTCAGATGAACTATATGATATTGAGCTCTTTGTACAAGGTGTGTTCCAATGTGTTGGTGGAGAATTTGTGTGAGTGCTGACGGAATGAATGTATAGACTTATGCGGCTGTTGAGGGTCCCTACCAGGGGTATGCAAAGCAAATTTACACGGAGCTACGGAGAAACATCGTGGAGAATGTTTACAAGGTATACTATTGCAGCACTCTTGACCGCCATTTCTACTGACATGATATCTAGGAATACGAACGAACTGGGTATGTCTGGGAGCAGTACGATGCGCTTACGGGCGAGGGCAGAAGAAGGTATGATCCCTCGCGTATTCCTTGACGAGTGTTCATGTCGATTGCCAGCCACCCGTTCACTGGCTGGACATCCCTCGTCACTCTGAGTAAGTGCCGTGCCGTTTTCCATGTGCATGCTTCTGAAATCTGTGCAGTCATATCCGAAAAATACTGATGTCTATATCTTGGGAGCTACGGAGAGATTTTCCAACGACCTATGATATGAACACTGTGTGTTCGAAAAGGTCATCTAAATATACTCGATAATACTTTTGGGAAGCATCCAACATGAGATACCTTGAAGGAATCAAAACTGAGAACCTTTCCTCTTGCAACCTTCCTGGACCTGGCGGAGGTCAATTAGGCGATCAGGGGTTCGCATAACCCGATTGATATTGATTTACCTGATAAGACATGGAATTCGGTAATAAATGAAATTGCCGCTGTTTCGAACAAGTGTGGTCGGTTTCCTCGAACTGACTCGGTGGCGTCAGAAATAAACCATATCGTTCTCCAGCACAAGGGTTCAAACGACCGCTCGGAACCGATTGAAGGCGAGGGTTGGTGATCGTCGACATGAAAAGCCGAGAGTACCAGATGCCACGGTAACTCGGAGTCCGAGTCCGCATTAGCGGTGCGATCGTTTCGAGATTCGCAACCGACGTGGGTTGATCGTTTATGTCGACACTTCGTAACTTGTCCCTGTTGGAGATGCTCGAAGTCTCAGACATCTCATTGACAGCTGATCGCGACAGAAGCGAGCATTATTAGGAAGACAGACGTAACTCTACCTCTTTTCGTTCAACCAAACCCAACGCTTCTCCTCCTGGGTGTTTCTTGATGAGACCTTACGCGGCGCATCTCATCGAGGCTAATTCAAAACACTTGGTGTGGAGTAAATGGTAACGGTGGATTGAACGTAGCAAGAATGAGCAAACGTCAAGGAGCCGACAAACATACATTTGCGTTATCCCTCTTCCGGTGGTTTTCTCTGTCCCCCGCCCGCACTCAGGCCCTCGACTCCAAAAATCACGCAACGGACGTCCAACGTCCGCATGTTGATTAACACAAGTGTCCCTGTCTCGGCAAAACTTGGTAACAGGACCACCCTGCATTGCCTGGACTTCTTCTTGCCCTCTTGCTCCGATCCAATCAATGCCGTGGCAAATTCAGACATACCTCCGACGATGTATATGTCTGGTGTTTCACGAAGGACAAACGGGTCTCGCTCGCGATACGGATGGCACCATAACGTGTCCGGGGCAGTTGGGGCAATATGTCGCCACTTAAGGGTCAACTCCACGATAGACACGAACGTGAACGGGGGTGTGGGGAGATACTTGAACATGTCAAGCACGGGTTGACCAGACGTCACTAACACGCTTCGGGTTACCGGAGACCTGCCGACGCTTGAGATCGGTGGACTACGTTTTTTGAATGAAGGTTCTTCAGAGCCCGTACTACATTGGAGCCGGAGCCAAACCGGATTTGTCTCACGATGGAATGTTTCAAAATCCGTTGCTCCGCTGAACATAGTACGTGGAAATGGTTGCTGGGGCAAAATTGCTCCTGAGGGATCGTCTGGGCCCGGCAGGATGTGCACAGGAAGGGCCAATGCAAGATCATGGAGATGAGCGGAGAGTATGGAATTTGGATGCGGCGAGAGATCCGATGGTGTCACTGTGTTCAACTTTTTCTGTTTCCTAGAATATTAGGCACGTGCGCAATTTGATGGTAGTGACTTACTGCCTTCTTTTCATCTTCTTCGGTGACATTCTCAACGTCGGCGACTGACAAGAGTGAGTTTCCTGCTATAATCAAGCGCGTAATTTGTGACGCGAGTGTCTGATCGTCGTGCCCTCCCACTTCTCCGGATAGGTACTCCACTAACATTTGAATTTGAGCATCCGCCTGGGACTCTGCGCCGATAGATAACCCTGACACGACAGCTATGTACTCGTCCAGCTGTGCAGTACTGCTACTCATCGTAGGTTAAGAATGTTAATGAGATTGTCTAGAACAGACCTACCCATCCACGTCCATGTTATTGTCGTCAGTGTTGTGCTGCTCTGTGAATGGTGCAAGGTCGGCAAAGCATGTGTCGATGACTTCAAATTCTCCTCCTGGGGTTTCCATGCCGAGCGCAGCGATAATGACGCCGGTGACAAGATGCGTCGAACTGAGTTTCTGGCCGACAAGCTTGATGCGTCCGGACTCATCCTCTAGCATAATGCTATCTTGATCCGAATAGAATTTTTCTCTGAATTGCGGCGGAGGTAGCGAGTGCTTTGATGTGATGGGTAATTGACGACTGAGATTGGATTGCGCACTCACATCTCGACCCAAATCTTCAAGGACATTTGGCTTGAGTGGCATGTCCATATAAACCGTGCCTAATACCCAACAAAGCTGAGACTTGACGATGTCCAGTACCCTTGGGATGTACACGGGACTTCCTGGTGCAGTTCCATGAGCATCATACGCGTTGTTCTGCGGCAGCGGGCCACCTGCCATCGAGGTCCTTCCATTTCGCGTTTGCGCGTTCGAGTACAGGTTTCTTCAACATTGCAAGTCTAGTAAAGTAGATATTAGAGTATTGGTGCTTGTAGGAACGGTTTTTGGCATCGATGACGAAGCAAGGCGAGTTGGCCGTTGGGGACAACAGTACGCTCGAGTGCCGCATTCGAGACAACGATGGAGACTCGCTATCGAATGTGAACGAGTTGGTCGAAATAGTGAAGGAATCAACCTACATAGCTGCCATGAACTTGAATCCTCCTGATTGACGTTGGAGCGTGCTGGGCTTAGTGTGGGATGCAAAGCGATCCGAGTTCGGGTGCTCGGTGTTCGGCTTCAACTTGCCTCCCAATAATGGCATGCCTTTAGATTCTAACAACTACTGTACTACCAAACCGTGCAACGTTTTTACAGAATCTTGCAGCACTGCACTGCTGCGGTGTTTAGTCAACGCGTCCCAGGTGAGTCGAGAGAGTTCCTCCTTTCGTTACGAGTGCTTGTTAACCAAACCATAAGCTCGCGGACACCGAGGGAAAAAAATTTCGGAAGCGTGTTTTGCCGTTGGCTGTTCAATGGGATCCAAAAAAACAGTACGGACTCGTTCCGTCTGCTGCGCTGCGGCGAATGGCTACACAGCGTAGCAACTGGGGCAGATTAAAGCCATCCGGCGAGAGCAGCCTCACCACTCACTCGCAAGTCGGGTCGCTCTAACCACTCGTTTACCACTGAACCCTGATATATGCATGACACGTTGGGCAATTTGTGTAAGTAACTCTCGCCATTGTCGTGTATCATACGTCATGCTGATGTCTACACCGAGAGCTGTGTTCAGTTCTCGGGATATAATTCGGTCACCGTAGCTCTGTTTCACCGATACTCCTCCGGAGACATTCTAGCGACGTTTGGTTGCCGCTGAATGGTCCAAAATACTATATACAGGTCAACTCCCTTATAACCCATACCCCTTCGGTGACCACTGGCAGCCAGACTACCAGCTCAAGGGTGCATGGCTTATAGAGAACAAATGTAGACTACTGCAAGATCTAACTTTATTACCAGCTAATGTTGTTGTGAAAATTCTTGCCTGTTTGTGCAGATGCCTGTGAAGGGGTATGGGTTATAAGGGAGTTGACTGTATAAAAGCGGGCACTGAAAGCCAATGTCCCCGCTCACGTATAAAATGCCCACTGAAGAGGGTTCAAGTTATTATTGCCATGCCTCTCTCAAAGGTATGTCCCTCAAGTACCATCTTCTCTTCTCACCACTCATCAATCCTCATCCAGCACATAAACCCCGAACGGCTCATTCACCAGTCCAAAGCATGTCTGATCTACTCTTCCCCGTTCACGATTGTGCTCATCATCCTATCCAACAGGACAAGAAGTCTCGCTCCCACACGAGCCCAGACACACTCCTCCATCCTTATGGTGCTCGTTATGGAGTACAAACTCTCCCAAAGTACCATCTACCCCTGAAAGGCACGACTGCCGAGGTCGCATACCAACTCATTCACGATGAACTGAGCACCGACGGTCACCCAACACTCAAGTCAGCATTTTCACTCTCTGATACCTCTTAGACTATCTCAACTGTTTTTTCAGCTTTGCTTCGTTCGTTCAAACCTGGATGCCCGAGCCTGCCAATAAACTCATGATGGAGAATATGTCCAAGAACTTGATCAATGAGGACGAATATCCTGCGACGCGTGGGTACCTCATCGATGATCAGATCCAGTGCCAATGTCCCTCTATTAGACCTCATTCACACCCGATGTATCTCAATCCTTGCCGATCTCTGGCATGCACCTTCTGCTAAGGAAGCAATCGGTACAGCTACCACAGGATCTTCTGAAGCTATTCAGCTAGGAGGTCTTGCAATGAAGCGCATCTGGCAGGAGCGTCGCAGGGCCGCTGGCAAATCCATTCATCAACCCGGTCCTAACATTGTCATGGGTGCAAATGCCCAGGTTGCTCTCGAGAAATTTGCTCGCTATTTTGAAGTCGAATGTCGGCTGGTTCCAGTCAGTGTCGAGAGCAGATACAGACTTGACCCCAAGAAGGCGATGGAATTCGTGGACGAGAATACTATTGGTGTATACGTCATTCTCGGAAGCACGTACACTGGGCATTATGAACCGGTCAAGGAGATGGCGGACCTCCTTGATGAGTACGAGAGACAAACAGGTCACTCTGTGCCTATCCATGGTAAGATCTCCCGTCGCACTGTAGTCCCTTGACTGAAGCTGTTACGCAGTCGACGGAGCGTCTGGCGGTTTCATTGCACCGTTTGTTCACCCAAACCTTTTGTGGGACTTCAGAATTCCCCGCGTCGTCTCCATCAACGCCTCCGGTCATAAGTTTGGTCTTGTATATGTCGGTGTTGGGTGGGTTGTATGGCGTTCGAAGGAATACCTCCCGAAGGACCTCATCTTCGAGCTTCACTACCTTGGATCTGTCGAATACACGTTCTCACTCAATTTTTCTCGGCCAGCAGCGCACATCATTGCTCAGTACTTTAATTTCCTGCATCTCGGTTTCGAGGGCTACCGTGCAGTTGCTCTCGATGACCTGAAGAATGCGCGACTCTTGAGTCGCGCCCTGGAACGCACAGGATGGTATACTGTACTGAGCGACGTTCACAGACACAGACCAGGCTCTACCCTTGACGACGAGGATGCAGAGGTATGCTTTTGATTGTCATATTGATCGATTATTCAAAACAAGCCGACCGCAGACCTATACGGAAGGGCTTCCTGTGGTGTCGTTCCGCTTTTCAGACGGGTTCCAGGAGCAGTATCCTGAGATCGAGCAGAGATGGATCCAAACGTTACTGCGAGCCAAGGGGTGGATCGTGCCCAACTACGAGCTTCCACCGGACTTAGAGAGCGTTCAGATTATGCGGGTGGTTGTTAGGGAAACCTGCACGGAAGCGGTAAGCTTTTTTATACTTGTACGCCTCGATGATGCTGATTATTTTTTGGTAGCTCGTTGATCGTCTTGTAGCCGACATCGTGAGTGTACCTGTGAATTGAAATTAGCATTACTGATTTGGAGCTCTCTTAGATTGAGCTGACTGAAGATTTGATTGATCGTGCTTCATCAGCACACGCACTCGCCACCTTGAGTAATGGGCATCACAGCAACATCAATATTGGTCGGTTGGGTAGCGATTCTGAATCACACGTTCGCCAGACCACGCTAGATGGTAGAATGGTCAACTAGATATTGAATATTAATATATTACCTTGGATAAATAGAGGAAATATGTAGTAACTCGTATGACGTCATCACAAAAGCAGCAAAATCATGATGTTGAGTGGCGCAAGATGGCTTACTAGTTAGTCTCGAGCCGTTCTGGAAAGGCGCTTACTAGTGTCGGAGTCTTCCGCGCTACAGAACGTCTGGAGACTTTTACCTGAGGACTACAGTGCCACTCACTCAAAATAGGCAACTCACTTAGAGGCGAAACCAAAATGCTGATAACATCTCAACACATTAAATAGGTGGTATTTTAACAATTTGTATGTACTCTAGGAGACCAGAGGAAGCCCACTATCTCGTTAGAATTTTGAAATTCTGACACTGAAAAATCAGGACCATCTGAAAAGTGAATTTGAAGCGCCGACCATCTGAGTTACCATATTTGGACATCGGAGTTACCGCTTTTGGTATACTAACACCAAGCTCCCTTTGCTACAGTACTCAATTCAATAAAACTTTGACACTCATCATAACAGTGGGCCCACAATAACAGGATCACACCTCAAAGTGAGATGGCCTAAGATGTTGAATTCCAAGCATAAAAAAGTACAAGCTATACTACTGACTACTTTATATATTATCAGGGATTGTGCACAGACCAGCTTAGGGCTGGCATGGAATATGCTAGAACATTCTGATAAGATACTAGTGGCTGTGCGTTAAGATAAGATTAGATAAGATAAATGTATCATAAAGGAAAAAGCTGGCCCTGACATTACCCCCTTTTTACAGCTGTTGCTCCAAAACAGTGGGGATGTCAAATAGGTAAGAGGGGAGCCTTGTGAGTGAGGTGGCAAATTGTTTGAAGTCAGGGTTGGCAAATAAGGTAGAGTCTCCTTGGCAAAGGGAGCAGTCACAGTCTTTGAGATAGGCTTTGCGAATCACATTAGGATTTGCTTTCCAATATTTTTCTAGTTCTCCCTTGGCATTCGTTAGGTGTGCCTTGGGTTCCCATGTGTGATTTTTGCATGGATAGCCTCTTCAATGGACAAGGTACTTGATTGTTCTGCAGTGTTTATGGGAGTCGATGATATACTTGATTTTGTACTCTTGTTGTTGTTTTATTATGACCAGTGAAGGAGGAGCCGGTTTAGCTTGTGATGAAAACTTTCCCTCTGTATATGGCCATAGATGAGACTTATGAAAGACCAGATGGATTCCGCACCATGTCTTTGGAAGCTTGAGTTCATATGCTGCTGGGTGTTATATTTGGACCGGATAGCTATGAGTGTAGACTTGACTAGCTCAATCCACGTATCATTCATGTTCTAAGTGCACAAAGGCAGCTTAACCCCCAACTGCAATGGAGGGTTTGGGATAGGGACTAAGTTGAGAGATCCAAGGATTGGTTGTGAGGATTTAGCAGTATATCCAAGTAGATCTAGTCTAAGGAGTACTGTGTACAGGGTGAGGTTTATATACTGGTATAAACCGAGCACGGACCAAGTTCATAACAGGAAATAAAGAGATCATACGACTTGAGGGTGAATGGCCATAGGCCGAAGATAAGTGATTGGAGAAGGAATGGCCATTGGCCAAAGAGAGTCATACGAGATAAAAGATAAGAGATAAGAGAAAGCTCGTAACCAAGGAATTGGCCGAGCGAGAAGTCCAAAGGTTAGCACGTGCCTGTGGGAGCAGCTAAGTGGTTATACAGTTCGTGTAGAGCGAGAAATAAAGGGAAGAAAAGAATAAACCGTAACACTGGGCCGACCTTTTTCAGGACTTTGGATGGTCCATAGCATTTATCCTTGAGTTTCTTTGTTGACTAGTCAGAATGAATATGTTTTCCATCAACTAGCACCTTATCTCCAGCTTTATATATGATGGGGATGTTGTTATGGTTTATTCTTTTCTTCCCTTTATTTCTCGCTCTACGTGAACTGTATAACCACTTAGCTGCTCCCATGGGCACGTGCTAACCTTTGGACTTCTCGCTTGGCCAATTCCTTGATTATGAGCTTTCCCTTATCTCTTATCTTTTATCTTGTATAACTCTCTTCGGCCAATGGCCATTCCTTCTCCAATCACTTATCTTCAGCCTATGGCCATTCACCCTCAAGTCATACAACCTCTTTATTTCCTGTTACGAACTTGGTCCATGCTCGGTTTATACTGGTATATAAACCTCGCCCTGTACATAGTACTCCTTAGACTAGATCTACTTGGATATACTGCTAAATCCTCACAACCAATCCTCGGATCTCTCGACTTAGTCCCTATCCCAAACCCTCCATTGCAGTTGGGGGTTAAGCTGCCTTTGTGCACTTAGAACATGAATGATACGTGGATTGAGCTAGTCAAGTCTATGCTTGTACCTACCCGGTCCAAGTGTAACAAAAGATCTAGTCTCTTCTTTTCTGGCAGCCATCGTTGCTGACCAGATTACCCACTGAAAGATTTCGTCCTCAAAGAACCCTGAGTCCATGCCCAAGGGCAAGAAACCCCTATGCATATCCCCACTTGAACTCCGACACCCTGACCCTCTTATTCCTGACACCTCAGACTCCAAACCAGAACATGGATGAAGATCGGAGGAAAAACCCCGATCACTGATCAAGAACTTGGAGGAAGAATCCCAAGGATCAGCCGAACAACGATCTGCAGAGTCAACAAAGAAACTCTCGCAGCACCCCAAATGAACTGCAGGACAGAGCACTTTAGCCACTGCAACCAAAACCCCGACCAAGATGTCAACGACGACAAAACCCACTGAACTCAAGATTGGAGCACCTGAGGCTTATGATGGATCCTATGAAAAGCTGAGTCCTTGATCCTATCTGTCAAAGCTTACCTTTTGATCAACAAGGAGGTTTACGATGATGATGACAAGAGGGTAGCTTATGCACTCTCTTATATGAAGGAAGGTGTTGCTCTTCAGTGGGCCACCTGATACCAAGCAGACTGCCTCAGCAAGACAACCCAATCCTTTGGGACATTCCAACAATTTGAAGGAGAGTTCAAAGCCTCTTTTGAATATGCTGATACCCAGGCAGAGGCTATTGCCAAGATGGCCACACTCACCATGAATGACAAAAAGCCAATGTCCCTCAATGAATACATCGCAAACTTCAGAACCTACACAGCAAGGAGCAAAATCACCCAAGACGCTGCATTGATTGAGTTCTTTTCACAAGGACTGAAACCTGCTCTTACCCACAGAATCCTCGGAATGGATACCCCTCCCACTTACATTGACGAGTGGTTTGAAAAGGCACTTTACTTCCAAGCTGCCTATGAACGATTGACAGCCTTTTCAGCCTGAACCGTGACTAACAAAAGTCGACCAACCCCGACATACACCCCCCGATGAAACTGCGACCCCAATGCAATGGATGTCAATCACATTGAACTCTCGCGAAAAGAACAAGATGAACATATCAGAACTGGCAAGTGTTTCAACTGCCATGAACAAGGGCACCTATTCAGGGACTGCCCTGAAATGAAGAAAAAGACAACTCGCCCTTCAACTCAGAAGAAGAAGAAGAATTCAGTAAAAGCTGTGAGGCGAGTTGCAAAGAAAGAAGAGTCCTTGGACTCTGGAGATGGAGCAGACGCTGAAGAAAGCGATGACGAAGAGGCTGTACAAACAGCCCACATCTCCACAAAGAAGAACAAGGGTTTTTAGATGGGAGGACTTCATCAATGCAAGTGCCTCCCTGACTTTCTTGCTCCCCTGTATTAATAGTTGATCAAAATAAACATGGACTACGAGTTCCCATCCAGTTTATGACTACAGGAGAGAGCGAAAAAGACATTGAAACTAAAGCCCTCATCGACTGTGGAGTGGAGATCTCCTGCTTAGATTAGAGCTTCGTGAAATGACACCGACTCCCGATCAAGAAATTGTCTCACCTGCTGAAAGTACAGAACGTTGATGCCTCCAAGAACAGACATGGAGATATCCAGTACCAGATAATGCTCTACTTCCAAACCAACTCCATCATCACTAAAGCCAAATTCTATGTGATGAATTGTGGACAACAGACAACAATATTGGGAATGCCTTGGCTTTGATCGGTCAATTTGATGATCGACTGGATGAAAGGGACCCTTGACATCCACGAATCACACGACCTCTCCCCTGAATTCTACCAAACGACTTCATCCCTCCAGCAAAAGCCTTAACGATACATCCGCTCAGTTAAAGCTTCTGAGTTTAAAGTCAAAAAGCTATCGATGAATGCTAAGATCCCCATGAAAGGATCAAAGCATGCAGCCGGACATGACTTGTATGCGGCCGAACCGATGACCATCCCTGCACTTGACAAGGGATTGATTGACACAAAGATCGCTGTATGTCTCCCTGAAGGGACCTACGGCTGAATTGCCCCATGAAGCGGGCTTGCCTTGAAGCGTATGATTCAAACAGGTGCTGGTGTGATTGACCCCAACTACAGAGGACCCCTGAAAGTCCTACTGTTCAATCATGGAAAGAAAGACCTGAAAATTGACGCTGGAGATCGAGTAGCTCAACTTGTGCTAGAAAAGATTGACACCTCACTCCCCGATGAAGTCGACAACCTCGATAATACTGAACGAGGTGACCAAGGCTTTGGATCTTCCGATTTACCCACCATGAAGGTCCTTAGCTTTTGTGGCATCACAACCCCAGAACAGATGATCATAAGGATGAGGAAGCACACAGATTGGGAATGAAAGGTACTCTGGAAGGTACAACAACTCCCCCAACCCCAACAAATGCAGTGGCTCCACACATATACAACAGCCACGAAGCTTGCTGAAGAAGCAGAGAAAAAGAAACTGAAACTGACACTCCCAGTAGAATACGAGGAGTTTAGAATGATCTTCGAAAAGGAGGCTACTGACCATGTCCCTCCTTCACGACCTTACGACCACCCAATAAACCTGGACAACTCTTTTGTCCCGAAAGTAGTGAAAGTATACCCACTATCCCCAGACAAACGACAGGCCACAGAGGCCTTTATTGAAGAAAACCTCCAAACCAGAAAGATATGGCCTTCGAAATCCCCTCAGGCCTCACCATTCTTTTTTGTCAAGAAGAAAGACAGCAGTTTATGACCCTGCCAAGACTATAGATATGTGAACGAACACACCATCAAAGATGCCTACCCCTTCCTGCTCATCTCCGACCTCATTAACAAACTGAAGGATGCAAATGTTTACACAAAGTTCGATGTAAAATGGG
>JBBPQW010000807.1:0-12925 GCA_038092695.1 Boletus rubropictus | reverse complement strand
TAGTCACATGCACTGCTTGGTCTGTGCGCACTCTTGTACAATATATAAAGGCTTGTGTTCATTGCTGGCATCCCCAGCTTTGACCACTTGTCATCGGGGTTAAAACCTTTTGATTGGTGTGCTTCAGCTCTCATCTGTTCCTTTCTCCTCTTTTCTATCCTCGCCAGTAGCTGGTGTATGCTGCAACGGGCTCGGCTAGTGGTGTGTTCGCAAGAGCATAACAAAAGGTCTGTGCTTCATTTGACATAGGAAAAGTTGGTCAACTCAGAACCACCCCTGTCCTTCCAACAATTTGACTTCTACCCTGCCTTCTCATTCACAACAAAACATGAAGCAGGCCTGAGCAGCACCCATAACACCTGTCGCCCCCACCCCAGTCACTTAGCCCTCAGAGCTGGCCAAGTATGTTCATTACCTTAAGGAAAATAAGGTCAATGCTGATAAAATCCTTTGAGCACTCAAGGCATGTTATGAAGATGGAGAACAAGAGCTGCTGACCATGGCAAAGCTGTGTAAAGAGGATTTTTGAAACAGAGGAAAGTGCCAACATCTTCTTCTTCTATTCATCTTGCTTCTGTAATAGTATTTGATAGAAATAAGAATTTAATTCACATTCCCATTTCTCTATTGCCTGACAGAGCACAAATCATTGAAGCAACTGCCCTAATCAACAGTGGGGCCACCAGAGATTTTATCAACCCAACTTTTGTTAAAGAACATGATTTACCAATAGTCTGACTACTGTGGCCACTCAAAGCCCTGAATATCGACAAAAACCTAAACAAGAGAGGGTTCATTCATCACAAGACCATCCTGTGACTTCTAATAGATGACACCCTTGAAGAACATGAATTTCTCATCATCACCTCCAGGAAGGACAATATTATCCTAGGAATGTCATGGCTAAAAGCAGTAAACCCATCAATAAATTGGAACTGAGGGCATGTCTCTATCTCACCTGCTGCCTACTCCCCCACCTGCAACCACCCCTTTGTCAATGACCAATAGTATTTGATCAAAACCCTTTTGGTTGATCCTATCTATGAAATAGAAATCAAACTCAGGAAAGCCAAGAAAATCCCAGGAGTTTCCTTCTCATCATGGGCTTTGAAACTGCTGAGAAAGATAACAATTGCTATGGAAATTGCCTAGTAACAAGAAAAGATGAAAGCAACATTATTAGACTGGGTAAGGAAATTCACTCAAGTTTTCAAAGAACAAATCCATAATGAACTCCCATCCTCCTGTCCATTTGACCACACCATTGCCCTCCACTTCTCCTTTGTTCCCAAATTTGCTAAGGTATACCCCCTCAACCCCAAGGAACTTGATGCATGCCATGTATTCATTGAGAAACACCTGAAAACCAGATGTATTTGCCCTTCCAAGTCATCACAGGCCTCTTTTTTTTTCTTTGTCCTGAAGAAGAACAGGTCCATTTGATCCTGCCAGGACTATCACTATCTTAATTCGCACACCATTAAAAATGCTTATCCTCTCCCCCTTATTTCAACTCCTATGGACCAATTAAAGGACTCCATCATGTTCATCAAATTTGACATCCAATGGGGATACAACAATGTCTGCATCAAGAAAGGTGATCAATGGAAAGCTGCATTTATTACCCCCTAGGGATTGTTCAAACCTACAGTGATGTTCTTTGGTCTTTGTAACTCCTCCACAACCTTCCAAGCATTCATGAATGACACATTTTGTGACCTGATAGCTGAGGAATGGTTATTAATCTATATGGATGACCTCCTGATACACTTTGCCGACCTTGCCACCCACCATGAGTGAACCCTGCATGTCCTCCAATGCCTCTAGGACCACCACCTCTGCCTCAAATTCTCCAAATGTGAGTTTAACAAGGCTGAAGTTGAATATCATGGTATGGCAGTCAGCAAAGGTTGCACTTAGATGGACCCCACCAAGCTCTGGGTGATCAAAGACTGGTCACCCCCCACCAACATTAAAGAAGTTTGTTCTTTTCTTGGGTTTTATAACTTTTACTAAAAGTTTATTCCTGATTTCTCTTCCATCACCCAATCATTTCTCACCCTTACCCATAAGAATCAACCCTGGGAATTGTCTTCTGCCCAGGACACTGCCTTCTGAATGCTTCAGTTTGCATTTACTGTCACTTCTGTCCTTATACTTCTGGATCTTCATAAACTGTTCTTTGTTATGTGATACACATCTTGTGTAGAATCTAGCTGAGCATCTACTCAAAGGCAAGACGATGTCCTATAGAGCAGAGAATATGCATCAAGGGTCTTGTTGGTGATCAACCTCATACCAACAAAGAGTTCATAGCAAGGTAGAATTGTGTAGAACTAGCTTAGTATATAGGAATGAGAAGGGACACTATTTATACTGGGGAAGGCCTATGTACAGACCAAGGAATATGATGGAATCCTGAAGAAGGATTCCATAGAAAGGAGAAAGTGTTTTTAAAAAGGTGAAACAATAACAGGTCATGGAGACATTTGAGAAGTCCAAAAGGATGTTCCATCTGAAATCTATGGTCATGAGAACAAGAAGTTGGCTGAGCCAGAAGTGCTCAGTTTATTAGGATGACCAAAAGGAAAGAAAGTAAAGAGAAAAGAAGGGTTCTCATTGTAGCATATAACTGTAACATTATCCCCTTCATAGCTTCAAAGGACCACCTTGAAGACAAATTCTATAACATCCTCCACCTGGATTTCAAAGTTCTGGCCCTGAAAGATTGCCCTCATTGTACATGACATCATTATCATCTAAATCAGAGGCCAAAAAAGTGCAACAAGCCTCTGGACAGTTACTAGTGAGATGTGTAGTGGACCTGCAGCATGCACAAGGGTTGAAGGGGCAATGATGGGGAAGGTGACCAGCTGCATGACAGTACTGGCAAATGCACAAAGGGCATCTGTTATGCATGTGACCAGGGGCCCAGAGGAAACAGGTGGTGCATTGGTATCATGGGCAGTAATGAATGAGGTGGTCAGGCAAGTTGCAGCAAAAGCAAAGTAAAAGAAAGCTTGTCCATTCTGAAAGATTAGAGGCCCACATTTTATATCTAAGTACATGTGTGGTCCTGTTTACCACATTACTATATTAGGGTGCTCCATTTATTACTGAGCCCAAATAGCTATTGGCCAGTGATCCTATTTTACCTGGTTGATCCAATTTCACCTGTGAGAGTTTATGCTATTGAATAGTAATCCTTGTTAATCCTATCCAGTGCTGAGATGGATATGCTATTGGCTAGATAGCTGGGTAAAACCAGAAGCATGTGAATATGCTAACAAAGCTGATGATGCATCCTTCTCATGCTGTTATGGAGTCTATCATATTGTAAATGATAAGCAATAACTTCTTTCAAGGATATTTGGGTGAAATAAAAGTTTGAATAAGAAACCCCAAATCTGACAGTACTAACACTATTGTGTACATCCAACAGGAAGATGCTGGAAAATATGGTCCACTTGAGTCCAAGAAATGGGGAAAAGATGGTGATGATAATCTTCTCAACATATATATTTATTCATTTTTTCCTTGATGTCAATTCTTATGATGGTATAGGTCAAGGTGTTGCCAAACATGCCTGCTCTCCAATCATTCAATTATGATAAGGTTGATGATCACATTATTCTTGTCTTTCCTCTATATTGATGCTGCTGAAGCCACCCTCCCCAATCTCTGCTGCAGAGGCAAATGTTGACATTGTCAGCTCATTCCAATGTGGTTCAAGATTAAAAGAGTGGTTGCAGAGGAAGATCAAAAAGGATGCTGGTTCATGTACACCAGGTTAGCTCTTCCAAATGTTGCAATAGCATGGCAATCATCAATCTCCTTCCCACTCACTAGTAAGAGTAGATACTACCAACAAGAAACCTATGACAATGACAGCAGGTCAATGTCAACATGTGAGCATACATTGATAGTTGAACAGGAATTGATCAGATATGCTAATATGTTATCTCAGCAAGTGGTTTTGAAACCTATCAGAATATAACAGGTTTCATCAGCAATTTGTTCATATACTATGAATTTTTGTATGATCTGTATGCAGATCATACAGACCCAAAGTCATTACAGACAAAGATCTGTGGAAAGACATGTCATTTATGGGACAGGTCACCTGAACTGTCTACACTGCACTTACAAATCCAACTGTCATATCACAGTTCATTTGTTTATTTCACATGAACTTGTCTATAGCATGTTTACAGTTCTAGCAGTTGTGTTACATTTCACCTGTATAATTCGGCTTGACTTTCTATAGCACACCCACAGATTCTACAGGCTAGATTACAGAAATGACTATTCAAATATTCTCTGAGACATATCTTGCTTCTTCTATATCCAATGACACTGAAATTAATGCATGATCATCCTGATCAGCATCCTGCCCCAACCTGGCTGGTACAATCTGTGCTCAACCTGCATGGGCAGAGGCATTGAAGTAGTGATGAGAACCTTCTTTGATTAGCTTGTACTTAGTTTTTCCAAGCCTGCCAAGTAACTGGTTGTAATACAGAGACATCATGTCCAAAATTAAGTCTGAGAAACTCACCTCTGATCTATGGGATGAGACTTCTTTCACCCCTGTGTGATACAGGGTAAGAACACATTCAATCTGTTTAGTAGATCAGAAATATCAGCACCTGTATACACAATGCAATAAAAATGTAACAAACTGATGTCACAGCCAAGAGCAATGCACCCCTTGACATAACTTCCTCCTCATTGTTGATGATACTTTGAAACATGGTGGTGTCAACAGAAGTGATATCCTGTAAATGCAATGTGAAAATTTGAAAAATAAGAGAAGACAAAAAAGACTTTATAACTTGTCATCACTTACAATATTAGTTTCCTTTTTGTGGATGTTGTTGACAGCAACATACCTGGTATGAATCACCCTCAAAATGCACTACTTCACCATAAATGAATGGAAAACCTTCCCCAAGCACAAAATCAATGTATTCTTTACATTCATTGTGGCTGTCATATATCTTATCAGATGCCCATAGGTCCTCAATGGCCTCAATCCCAGCCTTTCAAATGTATGCACACCACTCATATATCTTTTGCATATACAGTGACCTCCAAAACCATTGCAATACCTAACCCTGATGTGGTGTGCTGTGTGCACCACAAACACCCATGGGAATTCTGCTTAGCTTTGGTGGGGACAAACAAAGTACACACTCTTGGCTACAATCTTGCCTCTGGATCATGTGATTTTGCTCAGAGGCTGTGTAATTATGTTTATTTCAAAACAGCAATACCATTGTAACAGTTTTGCACCTATTGGTAGAGAATGTGGAATCTTGTTGAAATACCATCATAAGTGGCAATGTTTGATCATACAAACAAAGGTGCACATATAAATATTATGTCTGAGTTTGAAATAGTTCACACATTTCTTTATTCCCAACCACATCATCATAAGATCCATTTCTTCTACTCAGAAAAACACCATACTCTCTATGCTTGATACTGGCCAGTCAGCTCATTCTATTGCCTTCACCACTGGTCTTCATGCCTCTACCATATCCAGGCTCTGCTCCAAAGAGTATTCTGAGCTTCAGAAGTCTGTTGGAGGTCACCCATCCAAGCTTTCTCCTACTAATTTTTGTCATGGCATCTGTCTCATCTCATCTGGAAAGGCAGAAAATGCTGTCCAGGTGACCAAGGCTCTTACCAATGTGGTCAAACAACCCCTCTCTACCACCACAGTATGCCAGCACTTGAAAAAAACTGATATGATGTTGTGAATAGAGTGAACAATCATATTTAACGTCAATCATTTTATTTACCAATCACCGACATTGTCATCGACGATAGTCATTCTTTTACACTTCACAACATCCTTCATGACCTCATGAAGGCATATGCTATTTCTCGCCTTCAATGACAAATCATACCCTTTGGAGTGCTAGGGTCCACTGTATCACCACAATCATTAGTATCAGTACTTGACAAGAGTGAAGACGTCTCTAGCAGCAATGCTATAGATCAAGCCATCCTCGTGCTTAGAATCCTTTTGGTTTCTCTTGCACATGACTATGAGACTTCACAGTCCATGGACTGTCCTCCGTGCACCTACCATGTGATCTCTGATCACATGATGCCATGTGACTCATCATGTGATGACATTACATCATATGCCTGTAGTCATTGAGCTTGCCTCATTAATGAATTGTCATTAGCCCTTAGTCAGACCCTATTGGCTAATCACTGTTTACACTCGTTGATGATATTATAGAGTTCACAGATTGGATCTTAGATCCATACCCAATGACAATCTCCGAGAATATCTGATCTGATCTGATCTCTCTTCTCTTTCCCCTTTTAGTAGTATTAGATCTTGATCTGTAGGATCTTGATCCTTTCATATATAGTATACACTATCTAGATCCCTTTTGATCTTTTACATCTAGATACTTTAATTACTGTCCACTTGGCATAGAAGCTTCTGCTTCTATTTCCACATTCATTACCGATATTTAAAGTTAGGTTTGATGGTAGATTCCTTTCCATTCTGATGTGCACCAATACCTTGTGCATTCTCACCATGGTCAAGGGTATTGCCAAATAGAGTACTTGTATCTATTTAGGATTCAGGGCCATGGCTGGTCTGTGCACTCCTTGGAATGCTATAAGTACTCAGGTGGTTTTGACTAGGTCCCCCTAGTCTTAACCACTTGTGGTATGAACTCTTAACTGAGGGATTACTATGAGGTTAGCTCTGTGGGTCCCTGGTGAAGGCCACAACTATTAAGGTTTCAAGATGTCCATTCCTTGCTACCTGTGGTCTTGGGTTTGGGTTGGTGTGCCCTCTCCCTTTTGTTGTTGTTGGTCGACTGGTGCAATGTGTTTCTCACAAGTAGGGTCCACAACATATGAAGGCTGTGATGAAGTCTAAATGCCCCCTTCTATCAGCTAGACATCACAAGGCTCACTTGGACTTTGCCTATGCTCATAAGGATTGGACTATATGTTAGACATTGTAATTGGTCATCTCACTGCCAGTTAGTGTACTGACCACAGTTTGACCACTCAGTGGTCACATACTGGTGAATTTTGGTCAGTTACACTTGTAACTCGCTTGTAAGCCACATTGTGGCATTTCTTATTATTATTTATTGTTGTAGTGCACACTTAGAGTACAGCCTGCAAGCTCCATGTTAGGACTCCTTAGTCTCTGACATTGGACTCCAAGTATGTGCGCTTTTAGCTACATCAATCATTAGTCTCTGACATTGGACTCCAGCTGCTTGATTCAGCTAGTAAACAGCTGCCTCATCCAGCTATTTAACAGGTTATGAGCCCCACACTTTAAACTGTTGCCTTACAGCTTGCTGCCTAGGCAACCTTATTTTCACTTGTTCCAACTCCGCTATATCCACTTCATCCACTGCTCCATCATGCATTTTTGCCTCATCCAGCTTCAATGGCCTCAGAAAAACACACCCACTGCATTCAGCCTCTTAATGGCAACAACTACATCACCTGGAGCAAATAGATGAAGGCTCTGCTGCACTCCAAAGGTCTCTGGCACCTTGTTGATGGCAAGGAGAAGCAACCTAGCTCAGGAGATAAGGAGCAGGAGTCCTGGGACATCAAGCAGGACAAAGCAGCTGGTGAGCTGATGCTTAGTTTGATGCTGGACCAGTGAGTGCACATTAGAGCCTCACAGGATGACCCCACTGCTGCTTGGAAGGCCCTAGCAACACTCTTTGTTCAACAGAAGGCCAGCACACGTTTTGTGGCATATGAGGAGTTCTTTTCCATCTGGAAGTGCACAGATGAGACCCTATCAGCTCTTAATGCTCAAGTTGAGCAAGCCATGGCCAGAATCCAAGAGTTGCGCCCCCCATTGTTTTATTTGGCAACCTCTGATGCAGAACTGAGCTGTATGGCCATGGTGCATGCCTTGGGACCAGAATACTCACATTTTACTTCATTCCTCACCCTTCTCACTGATCTTGACAAGGTCAAGGTCAAAGCTGCATTCCAGACTAAAGAAATCAATTGTCGGCCTCACCCTGATACCTTCACTTCTGCCAGCAGCTCCGCATTGTCTTCATCCACATCCCTGCCCACTTGCCACTGCAATCCTTCCTCTCCCTGTGCTTTCTGTGACAAGCCAGGACATTGCCAGTGCAAGTGCTATGTGCTTAAACATGTCAAAAACAACTACAAGGCGTCCAACATCTCTGGCAGGCGACCCAACCAGGCCAACACCACATCTGTGACACCTGTGGCACCTGTAGTCACACCTATTTCTCCCACAGCTGCTCAGGATGTAGTGGAACGAGCTGGGAATGCAAGTCTTCATTCCATGGATCCCTCTGATTCTCTATCATTGCTCCAACTCAATGCTGACACTGATTGGAATGCAGACATGGGGGCCACTTCTCATATGATGCCCCATCATCACTGGCTGTGCAATTACAGCCCAAAACGTGTCCCCATCAAACTTGTGGACAATACAGTGGTTTATTCAGCTGGTGTCGGATCTGTGGTGTTCCATCCCACTCTGGAGGGGAAAAGAGGGAGGGCTGTTGAGTTTTCTAATATCCTACATGTTCCACAACTGCAAAACAACCTCCTAGCAGTGTTATATCTCACTCGTCACTTATCTTTTGATGTGCACATCAATGCCACCCATATGTCCTTTAGTCGCTCCAATGGACCATCACTCTTTGTTGTCCACATCAATAAGCACAACACCATGTTTTTAGATGGTGTAACAGAGCCAATCACTGAGTATGCATGCCTTGCAACCACTGCCCCACTGGATTTGGCCCTTTGGCATCGCAGGCTCATCCACCACAACCTGAGTGATGTGAAAGCACTCATTGAGCACAAACTTGTCACTGGTATGCAGCTAGACACCAAAACTGTGCCCAATCCACTCTGTGAGCCATGCTTAGTAGACAAGATGCATGCAAACCCCTTTCCCAGCACTACCTGGTGTGCTTCTTGGCCTTTTGAGCTTGTTCACAGTGATGTCCATGCTGTTTCTTACCCCTCCTTCTCTGGTTATCACTATTGGGTCACTTTTATTGATGATTACTCCAGATATCAGTTTGTGCTGCCTATTCATGCCAAATCAGACATTTTCAATGCATTTAAGCAGTTTAAGGCATTTGCTGAGAACCAGACGGAGTGGAGGATCAAGACACTGTGAGATGACAAGGGAGGGGAGTATATGAGCAACAAGATGCTTGATTTCACCAATTCCTGTGGTATTTAGCACCAATACACAGTCCAAGCACATCCACAGCAGAATGAAGTGGCTGAACAAGCTAATTGCATCCTTTCTGAGCACATAACAGCTATGTTACAGGAGTCTGGCTTAGCTACTGCATTCTGGGGCGAGGCACTTGGTGCCCTGGTACATGTATGGAACAGATGCCCTACTGCCTCTCTGGACAGCACCACTCCCTACAAGCTTTGGCATGGTTGCAAGCCAGATGTATCACATCTCCAAGTGTGGGGCTGCACTGCTTATGTGCATGTGCAGAAGGACAAGCATCCTGCACTTCACCCTCACTATCAATAGTGTGTCTTCATTGGATATCTGGATGGGTACAAGGGCTGGAAGTTCTATGACCCCACCACAAAGCACACAGTGACCTCTGAACACGCTGATTTTGATGAACGCGCTCCAATACCACCACCCTTACTTCCTGGCACTGCAAACGTGCCCCCAGCACATCCAGCAGCACCCCCAGATGTCCCATTCACCCTTCCTGACTTGCCTGGCTTCTTGGATGATGAGGAGGAGCTCCCTGTAGCAGAGCTATTGTCTCCTCAGGGGAAGCATCCACCCAAGGTTTCAAAGAAGCCAGCAGCTCTTCCACCAGCACCAACACCACCTGCTATACCACCTCTGCCAGCTACACCATTTCCCAGAGCACCTAGCCCTGTTGGCATAGGTGCTCAACTACCTCTCTGGAATTAACAGAAACTCCAGGAATGGTGGAAGCTCAGCCCAGCCCAGCTTGTAGGAGATGTGGATGACTCTGAGGATGAAGAAGATGCAGACTCTGCCCAGTGCTTGGCTGCCAAATCCCCCCATCCAAGGTCTTTTGCAGATGCCCTGCACAGGGATGATGCTCCTGAGTGGAGAACAGCTGCTTTGGCCAATATGGATGCCCATAAGACCAATGGCACATGGATTCTTGTCCCTAGGCCCAAGGACCACCCTGTTATTGGGTCTAAATGGGTGTTTACTCAGAAATACCATGCTAATGGCTCTTTTGATTGTTATAAAGGTTGTCTGGTTGCCCAGGGCTTCTCCCAACACCCTGGATTTGAGTACCTCGAGGTTTTTGCCCCTACAGTGCGTCTACCCACTCTCTGCATCATTCTGGCACTAGCAGTGCTTCATGACCTCCATTTGTGGTCTGTTGACATCTCCAATGCCTATCTGAATGGTGACATGGACTGTGACGTCTATATGGAGCAACCAGAAGGCTTTGCACAAGGGAATCCAAAGGAAACTGTCTGTTTGCTGAAGAAGTCACTTTATGGCACAAAACAAGGTGGAAATCGCTGAAATTGCAAAATGTGCATCACTCTGAAGTCCATGGGCTTCAAGCAAACCTATTCTGATGCAGCTGTGTATATATTTGTCTGAGGTGATGTCCACATCATTCTCCCTGTCTTTGTAAATGATATGACCTTTGCATCAACCTCCCTGCCCAGAATCAAGCAAGCCATTGCAGATTTGGCTTCCCACTTCAAACTGCATGATTTGGGGCCCACTACTGAGCTCCTGGGCATTCAGATCATCTGAAACCACTCAAATCGCTCACTTTCCATCTCCCAGCCTCAATACTGTACTGATATGCTTGCCTGGTATGGTTTAACTGATTTTAATCCAGTTTCCACTCCTATAATGCCTGGTTTGTGCCTCTCATGCAAGCAAAGCCCTAGAACTGCAGAAGAGTGCTCTTTCATGCGTTCTGTTGACCATGGTGGTGGTATTGGCTCTTTACAATACCTCTCCTGCACCACTCACCCAGACATTGCCTATACTATTGGACAGCTCACCTCATTTACTTCTGACCCTGGAATCACCCACTGGAATGCTGTAAAGCACCTCTTTCACTACATTAAGGGTTCCATGGACTATGCTATCACTTATGTGCCAGATCCACTGCAATCCCAGCTATTTACAACCTATTCCAATGCAAACCATGGTGGTTGCAAGAACACTGGTCGTTCCACTGGTGCTTTCATTGTCAAAATTGGCACTGGTGTTGTTTCCTGGATGTCCAAGCACTAGCCCATTGTAGCTCTGTCTACAACCGAAGCTGAGTACATGGCTGCTTGCCAGGCTGGCAAGGAGATTGTCTGAATGTGCAAGATGCTGCAAGAACTTGGCTTCACCATGTCTGGCTCATCTGTGCTCTATATGGAAAACCAAAGTGCCATCTCAGTGGCCAAACACCCAGAACACCATGGAAGGATGAAGCAGCTGGACCTGTCCTGGTTCTGGCTTAGAGATGTGGTGGATCAGGGCACAATTTCGCCCACTTATGTGGCCACTGGTTAGATGCCTGCTGATTTGCTCATAAAGGCACTCCCTCATGCCAAAGTCAAACAATTCTGTACTTCTATAGGATTGGGTGCTCTTAGGAGGAGATAGCTGGTTGGCAGAGAGATGCACAATCAGGGGGGACTGTTAGATGTTGTAATTGGTCATCTCACTGCTGGTTAGTGTACTGACCACAGTCTGACCACTGGTGATTGCATACTGGCAACTTTTGGTCAGTTACACTTGTAACTCACTTGTAAGCCACATTGTGGCATTTCTTATTATTGTCTATTGTTGTAGTGCACACTTAGAGTACAGCCTGCGAGCTCCATGTCAGAACTGTTACACTTGGACCGGGTAGGTACGAGCGTAGACTTGACTAGCTCAATCCACATATCATTCTAAGTGCGTTGACGCAGCTTAACCCCCAACTGCAATGGAGGATTTGGGATAGGGACTATGTCGAAAGATCCAAGGGATCAGTCGCGAGGATTTAGCAGTATATCCAAGTAGATCTAGTCTAAGGAGTACTGTGTACAGGGCGAGGTTTATATACCAGTATAAACTGAGCATGGACCAAGTTTTAAAAGGAAAATAAGAGATCATACGACTTGAGAGTGAATGGCCATTGGCCAAAGATAAACGATAGGAGGGGGAATGGCCATTGGCCGAAAGGAGTCGTACGAGATAAGAGATAATGGATAAGAGATAAAGGAAAGCTCATAACCGAGGAGTCGGCCGAGCGAGAAGTCCGAATGTTAACACGTGCCCATGGGAACGGCTAAGTGGTTATACAGTTTGCGTAGAGCGAGAAATAAAGAAAAGAAAAGAATGAATCGTAACATTACCCTCCGTTTAGACGAAAGGTTACCCGACCTTTCTTACTACAAATCGATGAACCCGCCAGTGGGAGAACCGGTGATGTTGGCATAACCAACGTCATCAATGACGTCGTCTCCATAGTTCAACTCTTCCGATGCGGGAGTGTGAGGTTGATAGTAGGGGGGTCGACAGCGATGGGAAGAACTGGAAGATTGGGATGAGGAGCCTGATGAAGGCTGACGACGATGGAGGGGACAGGCAGCTTGGATATGACCTGGTTTAAAATGAAGGCAGAAGGGGCATTGATATAAAGAGCAGTTCACTCTAATATGTCCTAATCGCCGACAGACAAAGCATGTGTCTGGAAAGCAAGGGTCTGATGGGGGTAATGGGGCGAGGGCTATGGCTCATTGCCAGTCTTCTTCGTTTATTTGTTGTTCTAAAAGGTCAAGGGTGCGTGTCTCGTCTTCTGTAAGGACTGGTGTGATAGTGTCGTCGGGGGTGAATCTTCCATGTGGGATGGGGATGGAGGCGGTCGGCGAGGGAGAGGGATCACAT
>JBBPQW010000806.1:0-12929 GCA_038092695.1 Boletus rubropictus | reverse complement strand
ACCAGCTCGTAGAAAGCAGGGAGGGTCACAATCAGTCAACGACAACGCAAAAGGAGCTGCGGTCAGTGCTGGTGCCATGCTTCGCCGATATGGAGAGCAAGCACTGCGTGATGTGAGTGAAATCGTTGCGTTACATTGGTTTATCGCATAGATTCACGACAGGATATCCGTAATTTGCTTCGAGACTGGGCGGAAGATATCCACGAATGCGAACGTATTTTCATCCGAGCAAGTGCATCTAATCGACGCATTTTCCTCGACTATGAAGGGTGTGTAATCAGCAAGGGGGACGATAGACTACGGACCTTCCCATTCCCAACACGTCGACCTGTATGCTTTCACCCATTGTCTCGGAAAGCATCAATTCATGTCGCATGATCCAGATCCAAGCGGAACTTACCCGATGTCTTCAAGAACTAATTCAAGCCAAGGTTTCTCATCTCACCGAAGAAGCCCTCCTCGCTCAGGATGAGGCCTACCTTGCATCACTTCCGAAGCCAAACTCCCAACCAACGCAACTCGTCCCTGAAAGCTCTGAAAAACCCAGACCTGCTCGTTTGACTAAAGAAGAGGAGCTCCATCGCGAAAAATGGAGTCGATTACTTGACATGATTTTCAAAGGCCGTCTCGAACCTCTGAAAGGGTTTTGGGGACGTGAAGGCGAGGAGATCGGTGGGATTGACGCACCAATCCCGGAGTGGACAGGCGACAGGAGGGCCTCACTTTTACAAGTTGCAGCACAAGCGGGACACGAGGCAGTTGTGCAGTGGCTACTGTTTGATTTACACGCAGATCCAACGACACCCGTTTCGCTCACTTGGACAAAAGAGGGTGGGATTGAGTCGGATACGTCTGATGTGGAGGTGGCCCCCAATGGATCTCGGCGTACTGCGTACGACCTGGCACGATCCCGTGCGGTGCGCGATGTGTTTCGACGATGTGCAGCAGATCACCCTGATTGGTGGGATTGGTTCGGCGTTGCGCACGTACCGAGTGCGCTGAGCAAGGAGAAGGAAGAGGAGAGGGACGAAAAGAAGAAACAGAGAAGAAAAGGCCTGAGAGAGAAGATGCGCGAGAGAGAAGCGCGAGAGCGGGAAAGGGAGAGGGGCCCAGAAGTGGTGGTCCCCATCGCAGAGCCCCCAAAGGCGAGAGAGGGACCTTCAAGCGGGCCGCAGAGACTCGGGGGTTCGTCTGGCTCCGTCGATGGTATTACTGGATTGACACCAGAAATGCGGGCAAAGGTGGAACGGGAACGAAGGGCTCGAGCAGCGGAGGCTCGGCTGAAGCTACTAGGGAGGTGACAGTATATATACACAATTGTGACGCGTGACTTGACGCGTTGCGCGTGAGTCACGTGCCCCTGTAATAACGATCTCTTTGTTGAAGACGGCGACGAGGCGGAAATGGTCCGCCCATCAAAACATGCCCGGACCGTTGAACACGACAGCGACGACACCGAGCCAGACACTCCCAGTTCAAATCATCGTCAAGGCATCCGAAGGCGTGTCAGCGATGTCCATGGACTGGATCCTAACGCAAGCTTCAACTCGGATTCTGGACGCGCCCCGTTGAGAACAGTCAACATCAATGACGACGCAGCTGAAAAACGGCGGCGGCGGAAGAGTAACAAACTGGCTGTTACCGAAAGCGCGGAACAAGGTCCCTCTGGCGACGCTGGAGAAAGTTCGAGAGCTGCACTTGCGAAACAGAAACAACAACAGCAGCTCAATTCGGCACTCCCTCCCCCAGTCATCAATGTACCTCTGGATGTCATGAACTCGAACTTTGAAGAGTGGATGAAGATGGCTACAGATAATGTGTGTGCCTCGTCGTCAATCGGGCTTGCTTCTCACTCTCTACTAGAAAATAAATGCAGCAAATTCATGGAACTTTGCTCTGATCGACTACTTCCACGACATGTCCCTCCTCCGAAATAACACAGATAACTCGATTAACTTCCAGCGTGCTTCATGCACGCTCGACGGCTGTGTCAAAATTTGGACGAGTCGTGTTGATAGTGTCGGCACTGAAACCGGCAAGCTACTTAGTAACCTTGCTAATGAGAATATGGCAGCAGGCGAAGAAGAAGAAGCTGCTTCCGACAATCCTGATGGCCAGGATGCCTCCCAACAGAGGAAGAAGAAGAAATCTCATCGACCAGACTCGACTCTTGCAAAGGATGCCAATCAACTTCGGAGCAAAAAATTGGACCTTGAATTTCGTGTCGATCCCCTGTTCAGAAAGACTTGCGCTGACTTTGACGAGGGTGGTGCACACGGGCTTCTTATGAATCACCTCGGGATAGGTGTTGGAGCTGATGGTGGTCTACGCGTCGTTTTCGATGCGAGCGATTCCATGGCTAAGGTGATAGACGAAGAGGAACCAACACCCGAGCCCCAAGAAGACGTCGATTTGAGTTATCTAAGACGTTGGTGCTTTTTCGTGAATCCTTTATGAGTACCCTGCTAAAATGCAAGCAATAGGCCATTTTTTCCCCGACCTGGAGATTCTTGACGACAAAGCCATCGCGCACTCCTTGACTGAATTTTCGTTTACTCATGATAACATAACGTTCGACGACACTACTCTCTATCAGGATGATACCCGCGCCGAAGAGGAAGATGACGATGGAAGTGGAGCAGGTTTCGATGCATTTGACAACAGAGCAATGGACATTGATGGTGGCTGTTTCCCTCAAACTGAGGACTTTTTCCAAGGAGATCAAGCCGTGGACGATGACTGTGCAGGTAGTGGTGCATTCGGTGGTGATGACTATGGGAGTGGACACGATGGCTCTCCTGGTGCTGATGCCCAACAAGGTCAACAAGGCCAGAATTTATGCCGCGGGGCTTTCGTGCCATTTGATCCGCGTCGAATACCAACCGAACGAGATCTCGTCATGGCGATGACAGATGCTGATGGTAACAGTGGGATCATGGGTTATTTTGACCAGAATATCATGAAGAATTGGGCTGGCCCCGAACACTGGAAGTTGCGCAAAGTCATACGAAAACGTGAGCTGTGATGAACGTTGTTTCACGTTACTGACATACCTGTTCCCAGCGGATGCATCCGAGGGAGCTGCGTCCAAGCCACGGCGGGAGAAGAAAGAGGCCTTTAGGATTGATTTCCTGACTCCACCCGAGAAGGACGTCAAAACATTGTCGAACGAGCTCTTTGCTCCTGTGACTCGTGGGGCAGGTATTACCCTGCCTAATTACGGGACTGTCAAGTCGACTGCCAAGAAAGGCGGGCGAGGTAGGAAGGCAAGAGAAGAGAAGCGCGATACACACACGCTTCCAGACGATATGCACTTCTCCAGTAGACAACTCGTGACGCTGTTCCTGAAGCCTAAGTTTTCTGTAAGTATATAAACTCCTCCATCCAAACTTATACTCACTCCCATTTATGTCTTCGAAGCTGAAGATGCGGGGACAACGAGTTCGCTTTAACGAAGCTGGAGATGGCGAAGTCGACGAGAATTTCTGGGCCCAGGCTGCTGCAGACCAAGCAGCTGGCCGCCTAGCCCAGGAGGACGCGGACGGGAGTAAGACTTGGCATTTTTATAAACGCACAAAAGATTCTAAGTGACGTTTCAGGTGATGATGCACCAGTACCATTTGGCACCCAGTTTTTCAATGACGACGACGATGGTCCACCATTCGATGACCTGTATGAAGGCGATGGCGATGGCGACGGGGTTTTACCAGTGGACGCTGGAGAGCAAGATCTCTTGGCGGCAACACAAGGGATGACTCGTCGTGTTAGACCCGAAATCGTCAACTATGCTAAACGAGCAAAGCGTGTTGACGTCCGGAAACTGAAGGAAAATATCTGGAAAGGACTGGATATCAAGGTTTCTTCTAAGGAGCAAGAAGAGATGGTGACAACCTCCCGTGGAGCCTGCATCGATCCTAGCTAACCCCTTTTCAGGACGTCGACGATCAATCAATGACTGATCCTTCGGAGGGACGGCAGTTTAGTCAAGTGATATCAGGGCTTCAAAAGTCTTATCCGAAAGACATGATGGAAGAGATTAGCACAAGTTTCTGTTTCATTTGTTTGCTACATTTGGCCAACGAGCAAGGATTGAGGCTGCAAGCACCATCGAGTTGTATCCCTGACGACGGTGGTGGCGACGAAACTTCGTCAGGATCGCGGGGAGTGGATAGGGTTGCAGATATATGGAGTGTGAAGGTGCGCTCGTCCCAGCGCCGTCCCAACTAGTAAGGCTGACCTTTGCCCTTGCAGATCTTCATAGATCCAAATGCTACGCCGGCTGCATAACGAGTAACTTATTCTATCATCCATTGTTTTCATCTTATGTGGCCCAATCTTGCTGTCTTGTGTATTCTCATAATTTTTTGTTGTATGCAATAGATGTGACAGGCACCGCCCGTCTAATGGATCTATCATGAGATGAGGCTAGAACAAAAACGTTTGATGCAGACCAGCGGATTCTATTCGATACACAAACGAAAGTAACGATACAGGTGGAGGAGAAAATCTAATGCTACAGCGCGCTATGGTGGGTATCCGTATCCATGCACATATCAATAAAGCATGAAACATGAAGAAAACTGCAATACTCTTGGAGTGATGCCTGAAACCAACTTTCATGTAACATGGACCGTTCATCACTCAAACTTCCGGCATTTAGTGTGACCTAGCTTGCCAACGACGCCACATACTCTCGTGTTTGAGTTGACATCTTGCACGCAGCTTGAGGTACTTATGATAGGCTTGCGCAGGGAGTTCAATCATGTCTGAGGTCGGCGTACAGAAAGGGAAAATGGCGAGCAAGTCCGACTGCGCGATGCGTGCTTGGGGAACGGGCGATGCCAGAAAGAGGCGTTCACCAAATGGAGCGTAGGTGTACACGTCCAACCGTTCATCGCGGCGACTATGGGATCGTGCAGCTTGAGAGAGGTTTGTCAGGAAACGCTGGGACTCGTGACAGCTGCACATCTCACCTTGGACGATCATCACCTGGTGTTGAACGACGGCGATAGCAACCGTGCCGTGGTTCATAGTAGTGGATGGGGGAAACCAAGATATCAGCGGAGTGGGGAATCAGAGGGGAAAAAAGGAGCGACTTGAGAGCAGTGAAGGGTTTGCTAAGACGTGAACGACCCTGCTCTGCCCCCGTCCGGGATACCGAGTTTTATAGCTGGCCTACTGAAGGAGCGCTCTTGTTCCTCGGTCGATAAGAGGGCACGGTGCACGTAGGTCAAACGACAAGCAAACAGCCTGTTATGCCTAAAAGGTCATTACAAGGGCCTTCACGAGAGAACGAACATTCACAGCACACACAATGGGACACCCCCATTTGGATATTCGAGCTATTTTGTTTTGTGACTTCTAATACAACGAAGCTGTCTTACAAGGTCGGAAGCACCTTTGGTTGCGATGTACTTTTCACTCCGGCAGCGCTGTGGTCTGGTAAACCGCTCATGATCTCCGACACCCGAGAGTGTTGTCTCTAGTAGTCTTCCGAAGGATCGTTGAGCGGGCCAACTCCATGCGACGATCTCTGGTTTATGGCTTTGACATTGACTCAGAAATATGCCCCCAATCTCAGAAATATGACACGAAAGTCCCTGTTTAATCAAGGTCTAATGTCAACGCACTTGTGACTACTTGTTCCTCAAGGCCTCACCTTCGATCCTCGCTTCGGAGTCGAACTTGACAAGACATGTGGTATGGTGACCACGAGGGTGGGGTTGATTTCGCTACGAATAGATTGCCTCCAAACAAATTCATTCTCGTGAATGATCGTGCAGGGAAGCCAACAATAACACATTCACCCTACCTGACTGATGAATACAGTAGACCTTGATTTGTATAGTGTGCGTAATTAGCCTCCCCCGAGGAATCGTCCAGCAGTCTTTGGTAAGCTTTGTGCGTGCTTTTTTTTTTTATAGTGGTTGGACCCTTTGTCTTATGCTAATTTTGCGGAGGGATCTGACGTTGGGGCGGTGAATATCCGTGCCACTGCTGAGCGATGGTCATCAGTCACGTTACGATAGATATGTTGCCCATTCACATTTATCCTGACGAACACTGACGGTCCACGAGACGCTGCATCTTCCCGTTGCGGACATCCTCGAATGGAATTTCTTGTTCGAACGGCTTCCATGTGACGAAAATGATCGGCGTTGAGAGAGAAACTTGCTCAAGATACCGCTCCTTGTCTGTTTCAGTCAAGGGTTTGTACATTGATTGCGGACGAAATTTTGGACCCGGTGACGATGATGGCATCCACGAAAACTTTTTTCCACTGAGTGTTACACTCCTGAGAAGAGCTTTGACCAACCGCCTACGGCGTTGTGAATGATCTTTTGGATAACATGAGCGGTCTCGCCTGTGACGGAGACGTTGAGGTGTCCTGGAGAAATTGGGCTGCAGATCGAGTGCGAGGAAACTCCAAAATGATCACGCAAGGTCTAGGGAAGTGCTGGAGTGAGTCGTCCACAGGGTAGTTTCGTCTCGACTAACCTCAGTTCCCAGCAATCCGATCTGGGTTGCGGTCGGCGCTATAAAGGTAGTAACTACCCCAATACTAGTCCGAAAGTCTGATCATCCATAAACCAGTCGGAGGTTCCTCCTATTCTGTGATACATGCACCAGTATTGATTGGATGGAATGCCATGGAGGTTACCTGAAAATACTGCGCTGATGGGGTTGTCTCAAGTGATAACTCAGCATTGGGATCTGAGAGGAGCTGGATGTTAATAAAGGTTAGTGGGTGTGTGATGCTTGATGATTTATCACCTATAGGAAGGAGTGGACGGAATAGCGGGTAAAACTATCACAAACCGGCAGGTCCTTATATCTGACACCCATCTTCAGCCCAAGCATGCGGATTGGTAACATTTGGCACGCGAGGGAGACTCTTCGTCCTGAAGTGCACGGAGGTTCTGTTGATCACATTCCGGCTCGAAAATTCCTAGTTCCAATTCGATGCTCGATCAACTTTTGATGGTGCGTCGGGGTTGCATTGTGCTAGTACAAGTGTCACCGGGGGTACACAGCATCGCCTGGTAGTGGGTTTTCCGCCGCTTTGGCGGACACGGGACTGATAGTGATTTGGAACTGTGTATAGGTGAATGAAACGACATCGTGCCAATTTTTCGCCACGTCCAGCCATAGGCCAACACTCATCGTTGGTGATTAACATTCATGGATGTCGTGCGTCAGCTACAGCAAGAACCCGGTTCAGTGAGAGCGTGAACACAGTTGCTCATAATTGCTGTTAACTTGTTGGCCCGAGTTGTGCCGTTTCGACAAAGGTAATCCGACCACAGCCCCATGGCAATATGAACCACATTCTAGGGGACGTGCTGTAAAAAGAGAGCGGGCAATTTCCAGAAGAAACCCTCGAATTGAGTGGCCCGAAAGCGGCCACCAAAACTCCGCCGTCGTTCGGACTGGGCGGTGTTGGAATTCCGTGCTTCCCATCGCCGCACGGAATGTTCGAAACGTAGCCGGGTTTGTACTTGACATGAGACTAGGAAGGACTCGAATTCTTGTAGTCTACAACACGTCCGAAGTTTGTTCATTTCCACCAAGATTAAAGACAGTCCAAGCCACACTTTCCGTACGAGTAATTACCAAGAAATTATGAAAGAGAAAATTCCACAGGAATGATCATCACGAGGCAGGAACTGACATAAAAGACTGATCCCATTGACAAGGGAACATGGTGTTTCGGCTGCGAAGACGAAGTTGAGGTTGCCAGCTCCCTTTCGATACGTGGTGGAGGGATACTAGGATGAGGTCCTCCACCCTGATATGCCGCTTCCCGACTTTCCAGCTTATATCAGACTCCGCCTCCATCGGTTTGTCTTCCATAGCCTGGGACTAACATTAATATAAAACCGAAATTACAAACATTAGATTTTGCCCACTTTTATGAAACGCCGAAGACAAGTAGCAATGTTTTTCGCGAGCTTGGCTCTGGTGATATGGCCCCTGGGAGTCCTGAAGTCCAATGTCGGAATCTGCTTTGACCACGGCGCGTATCCAGGCCACTGGAAAACTGATTTAATCAGTGAGCTGGAAAGTGTCCAGAATACATGCCTGGATGCGGATTGACACGGAAGGTCCACAATCCATAAACATACGATCGCTCTTGTCCTTCAAGTGCCTTAGTCTTTGTCTTAAGGCATCATCGAGAGATATGCCCAATTCGGAGGAACCATGTGCGAGAAAGAAGATCGTTTCTTTCAACTCCACGTCTTGAATGTACCGTTTCTTATCGGCTTCGGTAGGGGGTTGATAAACTTTCTGATCGACAAAATCATTCGTCCCACATTGATAGATTACCTCCCTCCACGCAAGGACGTGGGGCAGCGTAACCTGCGTCGCTACGTCCTAATGCTAAAATTAAAAACAGCCCTACCATCGGACGAAAATAGTTACCATGTCCATGAGAGGGGGGGATGGAGGTGGGTCAAAGATGACCCCTTCATAACCAAATGATTGATCAAGTGACAAGGGTGACAGTGAAAGCTTCTCAAAAGAATCCTATAAACCAGAAAAAAAAATCAAAATGAATCCTATGTAGCACTAACTTACAGGCATCAACATTCCGCCGTCTGTTGCAGCAGACTGGGGCGAAGGATTATAGATGGCTGGCTGTAAACCGTGGTACAGTCGAAATGAGGGTGTTTCTAATGCCCCGAAAGAGGTACCCGAGGTTGTGGAGCTCTCTGGATCGCTAGTTTGGCAGACGGTCAGTTGGGTGTTGATACGAAGTTGCTGGGTAGGTTGCTGCCGTTGTGTGGTCGACGTATTTCCGGGAGAAATATATGGGGCGTTTTGAACGTAGGACATGTCATTAAAGGTACTCGAATGAAAAAAATCGATGGGCGTCTACATGATTCAGTGGTCGCTACACCTAGAATGAGAATTAGACTCACCATGTTCGCGGATTCTGGAGCGAGATAATAAGGTATTTTGTATTTGAAGTCGCCAGATTTCAGAGAGGGACCGTCGTTATCCATTGAGTCACAAAGATTAGGGAATGATTCTAGCCGGTGGCTCGAATCCTCACTCATGATGGTCAATAATCAACGATCAGCTCGATGGTGGGCGCAATTTATATCGGTGGAGGCTGTTGCATAGTCCACAGCACATTGCTGTGACGAGGCGGCTGGAACGAGCTTTCGCAAAGAACTATGGACGCAATTTGAAGGATAGGGTCGGTGCGGATTGTGGGAGGCAGTGATCCTCTGGATTTGTGCCGCTTGCCAACTAGTACCACGATTCCGAGGTTTGAGACAATTAAGCGTGTCCGTAACGCGGAGGACTTGGTCTGGGCGAATGTTCCAAACTGCCATTCTGGAAAGTCAAAGGGATAGCCACATCGCCGGTACCAACCAAATCTCTGCGCCTGCACTACGCCAGCCTTGAGAAAGAAGGAGGTCGCCTCCAGAACTCGCGGGGAGGAGGAAGACCATGCACCCGCGTGAGGATGCGTACTTACAAGTTGAGATATCAGCAGTTTGGTAGTGCCAAATTTGGGTGTTCGGTGGCAGCACAGCCGGTTCCTTCCAATCGACCCACTATGTCCTCGTTGGCAGGTGCGCTTGAGGAGCCCGTGCGCTACAATCACAGTTACCCATCGGCACTGTCTTCCCGCACTCATGAACAAGATGTCGACATGGAAATCCCGGGCAGCGAGCCAGAAATCAAACAGGAACCGAATTCTACCCTGGGACAGGTTGTGATACACCGGGATGGTGGGGACGAGGCAATGGACGACCTTTTCGGACAAGAGGCAGAAGTAGACGAGTCTAAACAGATCAAGTCTGAAACGTGCGCTTTCATGTCGCCTCATAGTATAGTCCCTTACACTCATACTACACGCATACGGAAGCCCTGCCGCTACACCTGCAGGATCAGTGTATGATTCTGATGAACTCTCGCAAACGGAAAAAGATCGCCGACGGCTGGAGTATATGGAGAATGACGAACCAGCCCCTGTGGTGCAAGGGATCCAGGAAGCTAACGTTTCCATACCGAATATTCCCATCCCAAGGACCTCTGATGGTGATGTAAGATATGTTCGTTCTTCATGTGGCATGATACTCACTGCCGTCCCAGCGCTGGGTAATTCGTGTACCCAATTTTGTTAAAGTGGACTCAAAACCATTTCACCCTGACACCTATGTGGGTCCGGAGCATGACGAGGAAGATTCCCACTCAAACGAGAGCACTCGGGAGAAAAGTATGTCCATAAAGCTGAGGGTGGAAAATACCGTGCGATGGAGGTGGATCAAGGACGAATTTGGCCAGGATGTGAGTGCTTGTCTACTTACATCAACACTTTTTAATGCGGATTGCAGAAACGTCAATCGAACAGTCGGATTATTCGTTGGTCCGATGGTTCCCTGAGCCTCCGGCTAGGCAAAGAACTTTTTGACATCAACCAGACTGTTGACACCTCTGGCGGTGTTCTCCGCCAGTCAGTCGGAGGTTCACAATTGGCTTCTCAGAGCACTCCTTCTGCATCGCAGTCATCCGGGTCGAAAGCTCAAGGTTTAACGTATCTTGTTGCACAACACAAGAGGTCGGAGGTCCTACAAGCAGAAGCCGTGATCACCGGTTACATGACCTTGCGGCCGACAGGTATGCAGTCGGAAACGCATCGCATGCTAGTTCGTGCAGTCGGCCAAAAACATAACAAGGTTGCGCGATTGCGCATGGCCCCTGAGCCCACTATGGACCCCGAACGAGAAAAACTGGAGTTACTCAAGCTTTCCGCCAAGAAATCCAAAAAGAAGGCAGATGACACAGGATTTGGAGTGCGCAGAAAACGGAGTTCTCACCCAAGGAAACGTTCGGGTCACGATGTTTGGACAGACGATGAAGAGCCAGAATATGAGGGCTCCGAAGATGAAGATGAAGTGCGGGGTGCGAAACGGAAGGGGGAGTCACGCAAGGGTGGGGAATATCAGGAGGATGACTTCGTTGTTGCCGATGAGTCGGACGAGGATGGAGGGATTGGGAAAGGTTCAGGAAAAAGCCGCCGTCGCCACGAGGAAGAGGATCCTCTGGATCGCTTGGACGCAAAAATTGATCGACAACAAGAGGAAGAACGGAAAAGGAAGAACAACCACGACTTCGTGGGTAGCGATGGTGGCCGTGATATGGATGTGGAAAGCGAGGAGGAGGACGAAGAGCATAGGGTGCGCAAAGCTGGATCGGGTACGCGAAAGACCAAGAGAACGTTAACCTTTGAGGAAGGTGAAGACGAGTAGAGCACTTGTTTGGTATCTTCTTCTTTACGTATCACGTAGCTTTCATTCGCAAACACTAGCACAGTCACCTCTGTAAAATTCCGTTTTGGTCCCAACTTTCAGAAGGTTGGATACTGGCCACCACGTTTTGGTTCTCTTCGTTATCCTCGAGGAGATTGTGAAGTGTGAATATAGCATGTTCACGTATATCTAAGCATTTCGTTATTGGACGATTCGAATGGCAAACTGGGCGACGCACAAGGGTTACGTTCATCCACGACACACATGTTCATAATCACACTGATACCCTCACAATTGCGAATGGAATCCTGTGTTTTTCTGTCCTTGTGGCAGAGAATGCCCAGTAGACGTACGAGATCACGTTTTACATATGAGAACCCGGACTGGTCCATGGCGCCAGGGGTACTTTGGACAGGTTTCCCGAAATTGATCCTCGGGAGGAAAACATCCAGAAGCCGCAGTAATTCTGTGGCGATGTCGCAGTCTAGTCATGGTATTCATGTGGGGTTCGATAAGGGACATACCTACGACGCATATTGCTATCCCTTCACCATGCGGTGAGACCGCGCCCTGAATGAGCGGCGAGAAGTCGACCTTTGAGTTCTTTCCGATGCGATTTTCTTCGAACTCAAGCATGGCGCTGATTAGGCACTGAGTCACCAGCACAAGTGCCTCGCAAGCTTTTGGTAAAATGATATCAAAGCCACAATGATCCAATGCATCGTCATTGAGATCAGCCACATAATCTACTGACCCTGATTTAATCGATCTCCTGACTGCCTGGATGGAAAACGAGCAAAGTTCGAAAAAGCATGCTGTTAGCATGGGGCACATCCCCACGAGTGCTGCCGAGGAATGTGAGGAATGGAGATATGAGTCCAACAGCTTGAGCAGTGCGGTTTGGTGGGGTGCAATTATTTCATCCGCACTTTTAGTACCACGGATCAATCATTATTCATATAGACGGGGGGAAACGTACACTTTCAATTTCGCATACAACTGCGGCGCGAAACCCCCGTCGAATAAGTGCGCAAAGAGATGGTAGCTAGAGAAAATGCTTAGTCCATAGTCCAGGGTAATGGTAATCTCAGGTTTACCCATAGTCGAATGCTTTCCCCTCGTCACTAGAGCCTTCTGCGTCATATAGGGTTACCATACGATCCAGGAGTCCAATACATATCCGGGCACCAACTTGCGTTTCAGCAAGCAAGCCACTTTTAAGTGTGGTAAGTTTAGAGACAAGGAAAATTTAAGTTGCATACCACCGGTGGTCGCTCTCGTGGACGCAATTGATCAAGAGTACAAGGAGCGATAAGATTGTTCGAGTATCTGGGGAACCCAACAGCCGGCTTCAGATAGTTAGGGCATAACGACCCCACCCAGTTCGGCACTCACAGGAACACGACCTGTCCCTCAGGCAGATTCAGATAAGTCTCCCAAAGGCGGGTCATGAGGGGTTCGTTTGATGTTACCACATTTGAAAGTGTTTGTATCGACATACAAGTAGCCGCATATGCTGTACGAGATATTAAATTACATTTCTACGAAGAAATTTTGCTCACACTGTGGGTCCTGTGTTGCTGACCAGGAACTATAAGCATACATGATACGCCGCAGAGAAGGTTCGCTCGCACTTGAAGCTTTGAATCGGTTTCGTTGTCA
>JBBPQW010000805.1:0-12930 GCA_038092695.1 Boletus rubropictus | reverse complement strand
CAGTCACTGAGGTGAGCCACTTACTTTAAAACCTATGCACTTCTCTCATAGCTACCTACTCTAGATATTTCTACAGGTAGCTATCAATGCAATTAGTTGACTCTGACAGTCACTGAGATATTTCTACAGGTTATGAGCCCCACTTGTTAACCTTGCCACTCGGACGTTCTCACACCCTTGAATTCATTATGGCGCATTCATTCAAAATCGGTGATGAGTTTATGAAAGTCCCGAAGCTCAATGCTTCTGGGAAGGAATGGTTTCTATGGAAGAGGAGACTCAAATGGTCTCTAACTACGAGAGGCCTGCTTGGCCACATTTCTGGAACCATAACGCCACCTGTGAATCCAGCTGCCGCTCAGCCAGCCGGATGGTCACCCACTACCTCTGACGAGGTGCTTGCCATTGCTGAATACGAACAGGCGCTCGCGAGTTGGGGTGAGAAGGATGCCCTTGTCCGACAGCAGATTGCTGTCGTCCTGCCAAACTCTTTGTTCCTTCGAATTCAGGGAAAGTCAACTGCCCTCGAGTGCTTTACCACACTCAAGGATTTATTCGAAAATCGATCAGCTGTTGTTAGCGTTGAGTTGAGATGTCAACTTGGCGAGCTGAAGCTGAAAGATGGTGCCGACACCCGAGCACACCTAGACAAGATCATGTCTATACGTGAAGAGCTTGCCTCAATGGGCATGACTCTCACCGACATTGAAATGTTCAACATAATCTTTGCCTCCTTACCGCCATCCTATAACCCCATCCTCTCCTCTGTGTCATCAAACATGCGGATAACTGGCCAAACCATCTCTGCTGAGCTGTTGACAACACTTATCCTCGACGAATATGATTGAACAGCAATACAAAATGCAGGGAGATCAAAGGGGAAGAATGAGAACGTGGCCTTCACTGCTGATGGGTCGAAGAAGTGCACCTTTACTGGGAACTGTTATAACTGCGGCTGGTCTGGCCACTGTAAAGACCAATGCTACGAGGAGGGCGGTGGCCGAGAAGGGAAAGCATCAAAGGGTTGGAAATCCCACGGTAAGAAGGAGAAATCGTCTGGGTCAAGAGACAGTCAGCACTCGAATGCAAAGGGGAAAGCTAACTCAGCTGATGCAAAGGCAGAGCCCAATGCTGTATGGCTCACTTCTACTAGCAGCCTCCCAACCGAGTGCGACAATGACATCGTCTCTACTTATGACCTTGATACCCTTGCCAGTACCGCTACACCTGACGCGTCAATTGTGGAACTTTATGACAGCGGAGCCACCCTTCACCTTACCCCTTATTGTCACAAGCTCCTGAACTATGTTGAGATTCCTCCGTACCCTATTAAAGCAGCCGACAAACGTACCTTCAATGCTATTGGAAAAGGGGATCTTCGAATCCATCTCCCGAACGGAGACACATCTACCCATGTCCTGCTGAAAGGTGTCCTTTATGCGCCAAATATGGATGCAACGCTTGTCTCAATCACAAAACTCACCACAGCTGGGTATGTTGCTGTGTTCTGTGGCAGCGCATGCCAAATCTTTAATCAATCGAAGACCCTCCTGGGTGAAATCCCACTTTTCAATGGTCTATATCGTGTACAAACTGCAAGCTTACCCATTGCTAGCATTGCAAAGGCGGCTGATGTTGTCACGATGGAGGTCCTGCACCATCGCTTATGTCACATCGCACCTTCCTCTATCCGCAATATGGTTGCCAAAGGCCTCCTCGGTGGAGTTAAGCTCGACCCGCTACACGAAACGATGGGTCAGTGCGATTCGTGTGAATATGGAAAGGCGATTTGTGCACCCACTGGAAAGACTCATGACCCTCCACGACGGAACACACTTGGTGATGAGATCCACAGCGATGTGTGGGGCCCTTCACCGGTCGCTACTCCTGGTCACAAGACCTACTACATATCTTTTACAGATGACCACACGCGCTATACCCGCATTCATTTTCTCCATGCAAAATCCGATACGTTTGCCGCTTACCGCCAGTTTGAGGTGTGGTTGGTCACCCAGTTTGACGCCAGGCCGAAATGCTTGCGGTCAGACTGTGGTGGTGAATATCTGAGCGATGAGTTCAGGCTCCACCTATCACAGAATGGGACGGAATGAAAACTCACAACCCATGATCACCCACAGGCGAACGGTGTTGCTGAATGGCTGAATCGGACTCTTGTTGAGCGTGTGCGTATGATGTTGCATGCCACCGGTCTCCCGAAGAGTCTGTGGGGAGAAGCGTTAGCGCATTGCGTGTGGGTCAAGAATCATACCAGTACTGTCTCGCTCGATGGTGTGACACCGTACGAACTGTTGTACTGGTGTAAACCCGACCTGCGGGACTTACCAGAGTGGGGCTGCCGTGTGTGGGTACACGATGTGAGCAGATCGAAGCTTGACGTCCGTGCTCGCGAGGGCTTTTGGGTCGGCTTCAACTCCAAGAGCACCACGCACTGGGTTTACCTTCGTGACGGAAATTGAGTCGCTGTTGAGCGGAACGTGACGTTTGAGCATCCCGAGGACGTCATCTTGAGTCGCGGTGTGGAGAGTGTCGCCTGGGATGGAGAAAATGGCACCAATTCGTCAGTTGATTCAATGCACACTGATCAGAGCGGATTGGGCGCATCTATTCCCGCTGATCCCCTGCCCACCTCGACTCCTCTGCTGCTCCCTCCCGTTCCAGCAGCGCCTGCACCGTTACCTCACCACTCAACTCGACAGCGTGTTGAGTCACCCTATGTCCGCATGCTGCATGAGCACATTGGGATGCACGATGGGCAGGAGGGTGGACGCACCTTGCCCTGCGGTGTCCTTGGTGTTGAGCCGGCTGTTGTGGCTGGTGATCCTGCAAGCGGTGGTGGGGTTGGAGTGAACGGCAACAAAGTCGAGGGGGAGAGCGCTGGTAGTGGACACACAGCGGTGACATGGGGCGATGAACACACTGCTTATGCAATGTTAGCCAAAACGGGAATGGAGGAAGCACTGGAGCCACTTACCTTGGATGAGGCACGTGCGCGGCCTGATTGGTCACGCTGGGACAAGGCAGTGCGAGCGGAGATGAGCAGCCTCGAGGCCGCACGCACCTGGGACGTCATCGACTGGCCGCCAAAAGGGACCAATGTGGTCGACTGTAAGTGGGTTTTCCGTATCAAAAAGAATGCGGCGGGCGAAATCGATAAGTATAAAGCCCGACTGGTCATATGTGGATTTACCCAGGTCCACAGTGTCGATTACTATGAAATGTATGCCCCCATTGCTTGTCTCACCTCCCTCCGCTTAATCCTTGCTATAGCTGCCCGATATGACTGGGAAATCAATGTTTTCGACTTCCAGAGTGCTTTTCTCAATGGCCAGCTTGACGACAACGAAATTATCTTTATGGAACTACCTCCTGGCTACGATAAGCAAGGGCGCAATGTCGTCGCTCGTCTCAGGGTTGCGCTGTATGGGTCAAAGCAGGGCGCGCTCAAATGGTACAAATGGTTGCATGCCGAGCTGGAGGAACTTGGGTTCCAGTGCACGGATGCTGACTGGGGTGTTTTTGTCGCCCAGATTGGTACGCACCTACTCATCCTCGCCTCCCATGTCAATGATTGCATGGTGACTGGCAGCTCGAAAGAGCTTGTCAGAGAGTTTAAAGGTGAAATCGGCTGTCGATTTAAAATCACGGACCTTGGGCCAATTCATTGGCTACTTGGGATGAAAATCACACACGATCATGAAGCTCGGACTATAGCGCTCTTGCAGGAACTGTACATCTCTGCGATACTGACGAAGTATAATTTCACTGACACTAAGCCTTTGTCTATCCCGATGGACCCAAACTGTCAGGGCCTCTTCAAGGCCATACCAAAAGGATGAGCGCGGCAACCAAACCATACCTTATACAAGGGACGAATCCCAGGGAGTCAAGAATAAAGCTAGGCTGAAGATTTCAAGACTACTCTACTATACATCAGCGACCTAGCTATATACTCTACAATACCCCTATACCCTGGGTGTGACGTCATATCCTATAACCAACCCTATACCAACCCTTGACCCTGGGTCTAGGTAATGAGTCAGCTATCTGAGTAATCGGGTAGCGGGTATATCTATCTAAGATATAAATATGAGTAATAGCCCTATGCCCTGGTCTATGGGCATGAGGTCATAGATAAGAAGAAGTCCTGAAATGGAATGACATCATGGTGATGTCATGATTAGCGATATAGAGGCTAGAACGGCCTAGATTGTCCATAAGGTAAGGAATACGCGTGGTAGCGGATAAACTATAGAAGACAGCGAAATGAACTAGGATGGCTGTACTCCTGATAAGGATAAGGTTCATCAGCAATAGTCAGATAAGATAAAGAATATCGGCAATAGCCGATATCTATTAGAAAGGGTCTGAGATAAGATAAAGGAAATGGACAACTACTAGGAAACTCAATGTATGAGTGCGTCTAGCAGGAGTTATGCATAAGTGTTATAGCAACTAGGAGTAGCGAGGGCTACTGCATCTAGGCTAGTAATGGAGTAAGGACTGGACGTGAGTACTGAAGGAAACCTGATATACAGGTGCATCTGAAGTACCACTGACATCTATTATAGAAGTTAATGCAACTAGGGAACTCGAGTAGCGAGTGCATCTAGGCATTGCTATAGAAATGAGAGTAGCGACCGTAAGGAAGCTACGATGCATGACTCGGATTTATGAATGTATAGGTAAAGTCAAGAACGGGATTTTTGAGGTTCTGACACAAACCTTCAACTCTTTCGAAACCAGTCGCTGCAGTCCGCTCTCGAAGCTGCCAAAATGTGTCAAGTGCCCTACCATGCCGCACTTGGATCGCTTATGTACCTGGCGGTTGGTACTCGACCGGACATTGCATTTGCCACATCCACACTTGCTCAGTTTATGGAGAATCCTGGGTGGGCGCATTGGGAAGCGCTCAAGAGAGTTTATTGATATCTCGTTGGTACGAAAAATTGGCAGCTAACCTACAGAACTCAGAAGAGTAGTTTAGTTGGCTACACTGATGCTGACGGAGCATCACAAGAGCATCATCATGCCATAACTGGCTTTGCCTTTCTTGTGGATGGTGGTGCCATTCTCTGGGGTTTGCACAAACAGGAGCTGGTCACTCTCTCAACGACTGAAGTGGAGTATGTCGCTGCCACACATGCCGCAAAGGAGACTATATGGCTCCGATGGCTGATCGGCGAAGTTTTCAGACCGCTCAAGGACCTGACAATACTCTATGGTGACAATCAATCTGCTATTGCTCTGACTAAGGATGGGAATTATCATGCTCTTACCAAGCACATTGATATATGGTATCATTTTATTCGTTTTACCATTTCTGAAGGCTCTCTTTGTTTTCTTTATTGTCCTACCAGTGATATGATTGCAGACACTCTTACGAAAGCTTTACCCTTGATGAAAGCCAAGCACTTTGCTACTGAGCTAGGGCTTCATGCTTGAGGGGGAGTGTTGTTATTAGTGTACAGTGCGATGTTTCGCTTACGTAACTAGTTCTTTATCTTTCGGACTTTACTTTGTGTACCTCAGTTGACTCTGACAGTCACTGAGGTGAGCCACTTACTTTAAAACCTATGCACTTCTCTCATAGCTACCTACTCTAGATATTTCTACAGGTAGCTATCAATGCAATTAGTTGACTCTGACAGTCACTGAGATATTTCTACACAGCATGTGTTGTGGAAGTTATGTGGTGTGAGCTGGCACAGTAAATTCATGAGTGGTCTGTGAATATTTCATCAATGTTTGAACGTATTTGTTATCCAGTCCAAATTTGGACGTCTTAGTCACCATCTATCATCATGGGAAACGACGGAGGACGTATTCCCGATAGACGTGAACTTGTAAAGACCAAGCCCGAGGCCGAGCAGGCAGACAAGGCTAATCAAGTACAGCCAACTGGTTCTTCTGTGCGCTTTCCAAGGTGCGTCATCTTTCACTCGCAATAGACAGTAAGCGTGAATTAACACCTGGACCCCGTAGTTTCTTGTGACCTAGGAAAGCTATATAACAAAGACGCGATAATAGAACATCTGTATGGAGGCGAGATATGTGGGCACATTCGCTCCCTAAAGGTACCCCGGGTTATCTCTGATTCCGTGCCCCATACTCACCTCTGATCGAGGACGTCAAAACGCTAAAGCTCACAGCAAGGCCGACGACTGTTCCCTCTAGCGACGTACAATCAAGTCAGTTTGTTTGCCCTCTGACCCTCAAAGAAATGAATGGTACCCAACCATCCGTGTACGTTCGCACTTGCGGTTGTGTCTTTTCGCAGTCCAATGCCACCCAGCAGAGAGACCCCAAACGGCGAGGAGAACAGTGGCGACTCCGCTGATGTCTGTCCCCAGTGTGCGACCAAATTCTCGCAAACGTCCGACATCGTCACGATCCACCCCTCCGAAGGTGAGGAAGCGCGCATGCACGCAGCGATGGAGCTCCGTCGTTCACGTGAGCCGGCCAAGTCAAAAACAAGGAAACGGAAAGCCGTTACGGACGCTGTCGTCGGGGATCCCACTGCTTTTTCGAAGAAGAAAGAAACGTTCACCACTATGGGAACGTTCACTAGAGTAAGTGGACATTTATGACTCTGCCGATGTTTGGCTAATGGGTGCGAAACTTAGTACGCATAGGGTTTATCCATACAAAAGTTTATATCCTCTTCGGTAGCTTATATTCTTCTCTATCTACCACCCGCGTGCTTCGTAATCAGCCAATGTATCCCTGACCATCTCCGCCATGGTCCGATATTTCAATCCAAGAATGCGATCCGCTTTAGCCGCATCAAACATGACCATGTAATTGCCAGTCTTTCCCGCGCCTCGGACGCCGACAGGCAGGGTGGTCGAGAGTTTCGGTGGTGGATTCAAGTCGTTGGCGGCATCAACTGACGGGGGAAAGAACGTAGGTTAGACACGTCAGCCTGAGAATCCTCCCCCCCTTTTTTTTTTTGCAGTGATTCTCGAATCCTGTACTCACTAAAGTCTTGCCATTTCCAGAGCCCTATAGGTCATGTCAGTCGATGGATCGGTTTCTGCAGCGAAAACCAGGTGAGGGAACGCATTGACTTACCCGCACTGACGAGGAAGCGCTCGCCACCTGCAGCTTCTTTCTCGAGTGCAAGAGTGTGCACTTCAGCAAGGTCCCGTACGTCAATCCAGCAAGTACCCGTGTCAGGGGACTCGTTTTCTAACGCATTAGCTTTGGCACCAGAAGCGACATTGTGGTAGAACATGGCGGTCGAGACGTTGAGAGAAGCAGGCGAGGTGACTTGATGGATGACTGGCTATCGTGGTGGAAGAGTCGGGTAATGGGTCCCTCGTCTACAGTACACGAATTCTAGACACTTACCCCAAAGACCTGAGTGTAGGATGATCAATCTTGTCAAGTGACCCAGTCATCCAAAGCTCGTACTTACGAATGGTGGGTTGAGTACTACCAGATCCCAGTTGATGCGAGACTTGTTTTCGGGGCTGTTTACAAATTCCCAAGCAGCTGAGTGGGTCAGTGGTCAGCATCCGTTCAGCTAGAAGCCAGAGAAGAAATGCTGCATACATCTTTCTGCGAGTGTCTTTGATGCTTCGTATTTCACTCTGTCAGGAACTTCGTTCTTCCTCCCTTCGTCCTCGTATTTCTTCAAAATCTCGAGACACTGGTCGTTCCAGTCTGCCTCCGTGAACGTCATAGGATTTGGACCTCTTCGGACGACCGCCGCTACGGAAGAAGTAATCACGACGCGTTTGACCTTGGATAATCTATTCATCGAGAATGGATCCAGCTGCTTAATGACATGATCGATAGACGTACCCGTCCTTGAGGATACTCTTCAGTATCCCAACCGTACCACCAACGGCTGGCTTAATGAGTCCTAAAAAGTCAGAAGTTAATCAGTGGGGTGTTTCGGGACCGCTTGACTGCTCACCGTCAGGATCGGGTACATTCGAAACTATAGGCGAGGCTGTATGTTCAACGGCATCTACGCCTTTGACGGCTTCGTCAAACGCCCCATCCTAGCGAACGGGATTAACATATACAGCTATCACGCAGCGAGAGGCATGACATGCCGGCTCTCGATAACAAATGTGGTGCTCGGTGCGCTACGGCATGCCATGACAGAACGGGGCCGCATGTGCACCCATGCCTTACCTTGGCGATATCATCTACAAGGACGACCTCGAATCGGTCACCATGGGATGCAAACAGCTTCTTGAGAAATTCACCCTTGGCGGCGGACCTTGCGGTGCCTCGGACGGCGTACCCTCTCTCTAGCAGGTTCTGCACGACCCACGCGGCAATGAAGCCCGTCGCGCCGGATACGAGCACCTTGGCAGGCGGTTGAACAGCAGGCATCGTTCGCTAGCTGAGTCCTTGGAGTCTTGAGAGGAGAAAAGGTTTCAAGTGCGACGATGTCCGATATCTTGATGTCCCTTTAAAAATACCCAGAAAATGTGACATCTTCTGGGTATTTTTACAGGGACATTAAGATCCGGCTGAGTTCGCTTTGTCACTACTACTTTGCAATAGACGCTCACTAGGATTTGGCCACTAGGACCAAATAAGTACAAGCCACACCCGGCCAAGGCCCAATGTCATACTATCCTACGTCAGGCGTAAGCCACCGGTAACACACTGTGTTTGGGCATGTTATGTTTTTGCAATTTTTGTGATGCGCGCCACACCAGATATAGCCGGTGATATGTTCGAACCAGCACTACAACGTACGTGTTTATCTGTGCACTAATTCACTGGTACAACTGGGTGGTAGAAAATCTTGGGGAACAGACTAATAGAGACCGTGTCCCACAGGTACGAGCAATACACATCTATTGGAACGATATTTGTAGTGGTAAATGCACATTTGAAACTTGTTCCACATTGTTTGCTTGGTCGTTGAAACTGACGATTTAAAGCTTCGTCAATATGACCTCCGACCATGACTCCCATTTCTTCGTCAGTATGTCCTCCGATCATGACTCCCATTTATTCGCAGTCTCGAGAGAATGGTTCCCTGTCTCTCTCAACACGGCCAAAGACATGGGGTGAATGGGCAATCTCAAAGGAGGGTCGTCCAAGTAGGCTACCCTGTACACCACCTTTGCAAACTTGTCGGGATCACCAATGAGGGCTAGGTTAGGGTTCGCGAGAAAGGTGCGCCATTTCATCGTCGGTAACGACTGGTCGTTGTACGCCGGATGGACTGGGTGGATGGTGCTGTCGGTAGCACCCCTCGTAAAGAACGGTCCCGGTTCCAGGATGGTTACCTGTCAAGACGTCACGATCGTATGTATAAGTAAGACACTGACGACAATCTCGATCTAGATGACGAGTAGTTTACCTTGGTATTCCAGTCAGGGTGGAGCTCCGCTGTAATGCCTTCGCTTAGAGCTTCGAGAGGTACCCATCACCAGGTCAGTTTCTCAAGGATCGTTTGCGAGGTTATGACAGCATACCACATCTGCTGCTATGCGCGTCAGCATCCATAATCGGGCGTTGTCTAGAAATCACCCACCCCGCAGAATAGTACACGACCCCCGCCATTGATCGGATTCCAGCCAAGGTTGACACTTGAAGCAGTCGTCCCCCCATCGGCTTGTTCACCTCACGGAAGAATTTTACTGCTTCCGTAGTCACTTGCGAAGCGCCCCAGAAATTTGCCTCAAAGAGACTCCGCGCAACGCTATCGTGTGTCCCTTCCACCTCTGCTGTCACGACGAACCCGGCATTGTTCACGACCACGTCAACACGGCCAAATTTTTCCTGACTGGCGGCAAATGCGGCAGTCACCTCGGCGGGTTTGGTGATGTCAAACCCGAGAACTAGAAGCGTCTCGGAGTATTTTTCTGCCAGCCCTGAGAGAACCTCGGGCTGTCGTAGCGTCGCAACGACTTTATCGCCCTTTTGCAAGGCGTGCTTGGTTATATGAAGACCAAGACCGGAAGAGCAACCGGCGATTGAGCGAGGTGAGATGGGGTACACTCATCCAGAAATAATGCACCCACTAAACCAGACTTTTGTCTCGGATGACATTGGAGAAGAAGACTGAGAGGAAAAGAGGAAAAGAGGAGTTTCCGTTGACATAGATTGTCAAGCGCAGCCGTACTTATGCAGGTCTCCGGTTCCAGGGAATCAAAGCAGGGCCGACGAATGTCACATATATCAGTGATCCGAGTATGGGGCCGGAAGAGAGCTTCATCTGAAAGGTGCTTCTGTACCGTTATCGCTTGACTGCTTGCTGCTGGTCATTTGATGAATTCCGATCGGATGGTGTATCACCAAAATGAGCAAAAACCTGACCTAGCTAGATTGGGAAAAACTTTACCAGCCACTTTTTCGCTGGCAAGTCTTTTGGGCAGCCGAGTTGTAAAGCACTTACGATAAACACGATGCGGACTGAAAACCTTTGAAGACAGGAATAGGGCGTCTCACTTGTACTAGTAGGGTACTAATCTAACTTGGGAAGTGCCGGCTGGCGCCGGCCAAAACCTTGCTTGTCATTTGCCCAGTTAAAATGTCAGGACATAAAACAAGATTCAGTCAGTACATCAGCACACCCATCGGTCGATGTGTTGTGTGTGAAGGCCCTTTCGGCAAAATTCGGTGAGTTAGGGTTTCACTTTCCCACGATTTATAGGTGCGATAGAAAGCTTGTCAAGCAAGGTGACTACACGATACGCGGTCTACCAAGTTTGTACTCAGTCATGTTTTCCACCCAGCACCTTGTGACGCCGAAGCTGCCGACGGTCCTTGCAGATCACACCCTTGCGATTTACCTGGCTACGACGTCATTTCTGATGCATTGCTCGCTGCTCATGCCAGGTTTAGGAACACATTGTTCCAGTCATTCTGGCAAAGCTAGACGTGTCCAAGTTCGCAGAAGCTCTCTCCAGGACCCTCCAACTACACCCACATTGTGCAGGGCAGCTTCGGTGTGTTGATCGGCGTTGGTTTGTAAGTCAACCTGTAAAAACCAGCTGGATTCCTATCTTACCTCTATCAGATTGAACTTACCAATACCGCCGTTCCTGTGGAGATCGATTACAAGCTCGTTAATACGAGCTCTAACTCGGTTCTCAAAGACGACTGGGTCATCCAGGATGATCTAACCCCGTTACTCAGCCATCAGCCCGCGGACGTTACGCTTGTCAATGGCCCTGCTCCCCTCACTCGATGGAAACTGACGTTCTTCGACAATGAAACAGGCCTCGATTATACTTGGCAGCACTCACTCGGTTCGTTCTCACTCCCAGTCGCGTTTGTATGCATCTGATTGGTGATTACCAGGTGATGCTACCTCGCAATATCGTTTTATACACACGGTCTCCCAATTCTACCAGGGCCTGTCCCAGCAATATCCAGCACCAGTTTTCCAGAAACATCACTTCCCGACACCGTCTCATTCTTTTGTGACTAAATTTTTGTCCTGCATGCCCTATTTGGACCCGGCCAACATGATTAGTGTAAAAGAATTTACTCACGCGTTCCGAGGAGACTTTCGTCATGTGAGATGGCGAATTGAGGACCAGGATCTCGCGGCGCTTCGCTCAATACTTTCGTCCAAGAGACAGAATGGCTCGTTCCTGTTGAAACAGGGTTGCCTCGTTGCCTACTTCGTCACTGTATTGAACCGCAAGAGGAACGTGTCAGTGAGGAAGATCACAAGTATACTCAGCGCGAGTTAATCTATTTGCTTGACGTTGCACATACTCACCTGTTTGCGATGTCGTGGCACATCTACCTCCTGCCATAAAGATGACGCAGGCAATCTCGCACTCGATGTGTGTATTTTGTCTGTTATCTCGTTCCATATATTGATTGATAAACGCTGCTAAATTCGTCAGGTTGCTACCAATGTTCCTACGGATATGGTTGGGATTGCAAATGCTTTCAGGGATGCAATCATACAGTCCCGAAACCCAGAGTACATTGATAGTCATCTAACGCTGGCGGGTGACCTCAGGCTTGAGGCAGCGAGCGTTGGAAAATATCCCCCTATTCCCCCGATGACGACGCGTTGCTTGTTAACCTCCTCACTGGGTAAGTCGGGTAATCGGGGGGGTTTTTTTTTTTTTCGAAACAACCTGATGATTTAGTTTTACGTTAGGTTGGATATGGGTGATATGCATTTTGGATATCCGAATAGTACCAGGACCCCTCTGTCTAGAATGGGCAGGTTTCTCTTGATCTGTCTGAGGTCGAACCCAACCAAGGGCGACGATGGCGTATGGCGAAGTCGCCAGTCGATTGAGATGTCATTAGGACTCCCCACAGAAGCGGAATCAGGCGTGCTTGAAAATCTCTCCCGAGGTGTCAAGTATATGCTCAATGACGAGCGTGCACGACTGTAGGTGGCCACTATTGTACGTGACAAATACACTATGGTGTGTGCTGTTTTCTGTGGCGAGGCTTCGCTATGAATACACACGGCCTGAGTGCGAACGTGATTTCAGGAGCCTTACGAATAGCAGCAGCGCTGCAATCGTAAATGTGATCTTTGATGCGACTTTCTAGCTGCGCAGGTCTAATGTTCACCAATGCCAGCACGTTCGCATCCGTGATTTACTTACTAACACACTACAAAGACACACGAACCCAATCCTCACCGCGTTATTCGCTTGATAAAGTTTATATCCTCTTGTCGGTAGCCTATATTCCTCCCCGTCTACCACCCACGTGCTTCGTAATCGGCCAGCGTATCCCTGACCATCTCCGCCATGGTCCGATATTTCAAGCCAAGAATGCGATCCGCCTTAGTGGCATCAAGCATGAACGTATACCTCCCAGTCTTTCCTGCGCCTCGGACGCCGACGGGCAGGGTAGTCGAGAGTTTCGGTGGTGGATTCAGGTCGTTGGCGGCATCAACTGAAGGGGGAAAGAACGTAGGTTAGACACGTCAGCCTGAGAATCCTCCCC
>JBBPQW010000804.1:0-12937 GCA_038092695.1 Boletus rubropictus | reverse complement strand
CAAGGAAGGATGAGATGAGGACATACCAAAGGAAGTAGAAGAGGCCTTGCAGGACAAGCAAGCTGAAGAGTTGATTGAGTCGCCACTGCTTCGTAACGTGGTACATTTCGAGCAACTGCTGTATAGATTGAATGATGACTAGCGTGCATATCACTGCAGAATTAATGAGCTGAGGTATATAAAGAACATCATTCCAAGTGGCAGAGTAAGACACTATGACACAGGAGGAAAGATCAGAATTTAATCGGTGGACACTGACGCCAGGTGAGCCGTGTAGTCTAATCAGCATATTACATAGATATTGGTATTGGCTGCCACCCACCTAAAACATTCTTTGGAATGCTACCAATAATGGAAACAATGGTTGACGGAACAACCTCCCCGATGTAAAAAGTGAGGAGAATGCTGAGGATCAGCTTCGATCGATTGTACATGGCCCAGACGCGCAGAATCATCACTGCTGCAATTCGTCATGCATTGTTTCGACATTCTTGGCTGGAACTACATGACGACGCACCATCGGCTGCACAAACAAATGCGAACATTCCCCAGTCAGAGATCGTGATGAGTACCCAGCCTTGGAAGCATCCCTGAGTCAGGCAGACATCGGAAGTATCACAAAGAAGTACTTACAACTATTTGATTGACATCAACTCTCTCAATGAGAGGTGTTCGCTGAAAGAAAACAATAGCCACTGACACCTAAGGGTTGTAATTAATGGATTAGTTATCAGTGGTATAGTGAAACATACCTTTGCAGGACCTGGAACAAAGGAAGTTCCCCCTTTCAATGGCATCAGTAAATTAAATGTACTGCAAATTTCGAGTCCTGAACATACAGAGGGCAATCATTCTGGGGAATCATTCAGAGATTAGGATTCAATACATGGCTTGCAACGACCAAGAACACACATGAAGGCGCCAATACCAATATAACGAATCTATGGCAATAATTGGCTTGGTACAATTTCAAGAGAGTTCATTACGCACGAGGACGAAGAGTGTGGATACCGAGGTCCAAGGTCTTTTCTGCAGTAATATCAGAAATGGGTCACCCACTCAAACAGTGTTATTTGCAAACCCAAACATAGTCTACCTACAGGAAGACTGTCAGTCCAAGTAAGAATGCGAGAATATAAACAAATGCACTAGCATACCTCTCTTGAAAAGGTGAGGACTAGGAATATCAAGATAAGCCTTTCGGATGGATGGATATGAAGGGACATTACTGTAATCGTATACGATACAAGTGACAACTGCGACTGCGACCCCTTCTATGAGAATGGTTGATGTAACGTGAGGAAAGACGTACGAGAAAAGTAGTTTCTCGTCTGAAGGTTTTCAATGATGGACTGTGGAGAAGCCATGGCCCTGATACGTGTGTGCAAAGACAAGACCTCAAGAAGACAAGAAGAGTGGGTGAGTTCAGATGGAGGACTGCAAAGTTTTAAATGGACAGGCTTATGGGCGATGATCGCAACTTTGATGATCAAGATCTTGATGAACTTGCTACCGCGACTAGAACCCCGAAATCTCTGCTATGTGAACTTAATCTGCAGGAAGCATGACATGCGTCGGTAAAATCAGCCTCTCCTGAGTTTTCGCAACGCAAGTCAGCCTTTTCCGACGAGGTGGCATGTAAGGGTTAGTAAGTAACATCTCGGAGGTGATATTGACATCCGGGGTTTTGAGGCGCTCCAAAATGATGAGGTTCTCATGTAGTGTGTGGTCATACAGGAATCTATTGGCGGAACCAATGGTTGTGAGGACATACAGCTCCTAACGACTGAGTTGGCTAGTTCTCTCGCCCCTGCCACCTAGGACGTTCTGGCTGTACTTTTCCCGAGTCTTTCTTCCTAGACAAACACACACCATCGATCGCCCTGCCTCCCTGAAAGTTCACCATTTCCGCCCAATCTTCGCGCGAGACGACGGATCGACCACTTTCCGTGCGCAAATACAAATTTTTCTGGTTCCACACTCGGCGTCCGAGTCGTTCCTTTACGCGCTGGATCTTACGACCGAGAGCTGGAAGGAACTCTTGGGCATAAAAGTCAGCAATGTCTTCAAAGTCTTTTTGAAGGACATCCAGGTGGACAGATATATCAAAACAGCGGGCGGGAGGTGACGGTTCCGAGGGTATCGGGGGAGCGGGACCGGTAGCATCAATATGGGGAGATGGTGGAGGTACATGGACAAGCGTCTTCCTGAACAACACTGATGGGTCAGGATGAGAAGGATCATGGTCTGGGGCTAGAGGTTGTCGCCCCCGTCGCTGCAGCTCCCGCAGTTCACCATAGTATGCTATATCGTTCTTCTTTCTCCTATACGCCTGTCGGGCGATGTATCCCACGAATCGCATCAACTGGATATCTTTCTTCCTCTTCGCCGTTCCGAAGACGGATAAAAGCATGCGCCTATTGATAGCAAACTGAGAGGCTGGTGTTTTGTAAGGAGTATGATAGATCTGTGTCCGCACAGCTCTGTCCACGACCCGATCAAACCAAAATGCTTGGAAGAGGTAGTGTCGTGCCAAGGTTGAATGATTGGCACGCGACAAGTGTTTGAGCAGGAGATGGTAAGTGGTCGAATTTGGCTTTGCATGTGGAGTCTGATGAGGTTGAATGGAGGCGGGGTTAACGACACCGAAGTCATCTTCGTCATCAAACTCTAGAGAGAAATAATGTTGACTTGCTTGTGGAGGCAGGGGTTGTGTAAGCACCTCGAAAGCCTGGACGAGTTTGGAAAGGTTTCCGGACCGCCCAATCATATCAATGGTCGTGTTGAGAGCAGCGGTAGAGAAAGGCTGAAAGTTGAGTAGTTGGGGAATGCCGGCTTCAATAGATGCGCTGTGGTCCCGCTGTATTGGCGGACGGTCGGGGAAGTCCAAGTCAATCCCATACACCAATTTCAGGAGCTGCGAAAAGATCGCCTGGTCCGCGGTTTCCTTTGAGATGCGCAACGCGAGGTCCAGAATGACAGAGGTGAAGGGTATGTCGAGGGAGTTCATGTCGTTCAGCAGCATCTTGCAAAAGGCCGTGCAGTCGGACTGGATCCTTGCTCTTCGAGATTTGTACATGGGAAGGGTGAGTCGATGGGCAATGGACTGAAGGTTGAGACAGAACGTCCGGGTGTCGGGCTGGAGCTTGATGGCGTGTCTGAGCTCATCATATACTTTCATAGAGCCATATAGATGGCCAACGGCGGCGAACTGCTCTAGAACGTAATTGTAATCCTCTAAAGAGGGCGTTTGCGTTATGGAGCGGATGTTGCGCATGACGACCTTCAGTCTAGCCTCATAAGGGTGCAGCCCACGAAGGGATGCAGGACCTTGCATACGCCTCGCAGCAAACGGACGAATGACGGAAGAGTGGGGAACGCATTTCCGAAGGACCTTTTGATGAACTTCCAGAGGAAGACTGCCGTAGTCCAGCGCGCTCGCAAAGTCAACGTATTTCGCCCAAACAATCGAGGAGTCGGTGCTGTCCTGAGATAACGCGGCCCTAAGAGAAGCAAGCTTGCGGTCCCAAACAGCGTCGCGACGAATGCCCGACTCAACGAGTCTGGATTCCACGGTGCGTGTTGGCGTCGGTGCCGGTGTGGCGGAGTGGAGTAGGCATCGGTGCAGCAAAGACGATCGAGGCTTGGTAGTGGTTCGGAGGCTTATAAAGGGTCCCTGCATGCTATCTGCATGGGCGAACTGGTCCAAGGACTGCAACTCGTAAAAATTCGCACGTGACCGATGTCTAGGATGTCCTTATACCGATTGTTCTTCGTGCAGATCCAGATACAACTTCCTGTAGACGACCAGCCTTTCCCGACCCACATTCCTCCTTCCGGGATCTTCTCAAGGACTTTCCCCCAACTATTCAGAATGTCGATGTAGTGTTTGGGTTCAACGAAGAACGATGGGCCGTCATGGCCCACGGGTAGGTTGAGGGGCCATATGAGTGTGATGGGATAACCACCAGGCTTCAGCAATGCAGAACCTTGCTTGCCCCACTCGCACCTCAGGACTGGCGGTATCGCGACGAAGAATCCATCACGCAACCACAGAGACACGAATGAGGATACACACGTGTAATCATAGATCGGGATGAATCGCTCATCACCTGGGACTGAAAAGTTGAAGAAGGCCACCACCTCGAACGATACTTTGATGCTGCAGACTCCGGAAGAATTTCTACCAAAATGACCGATGCAGGTGAGCGTGACATAATTAGCACCACCCGAGCTTCTGAGCCTTACTCGCGCGCAACCTGAATCGCTGTTGGCGATATGTCGATCGCCAAAACGTCCAGTCCCAGATGAGAGGCGATAAGAGCTGCATCATAATCCTGTTTGGCATGAATATTCGTTCGGTGAGTTTCAGCAGAGCCTACCTTGCCCTATCCCGGGATGAGGGTATGGCCAACCTTTGGAAGGTCGACTTCACTCGACAAGGCCAGGTCACGGAACGCAGGCTGAAAACCCCCCGAATCCCAAGGTGCGAGTAGGAGAAACATGCACTCGTTTCATTCTTCCTGTCCGGGATTCGGGCATCACACACCATGCGTTGTCCCAACCTTTGATGGGACTCTCTCTCAGAAGGCGAGCGACCTTCTTAGAGCTTTCGGCGAGTGCGATGGACTTGGAAGGTACTGCAGCCATGCGTTAAGCATAATGAAGGGTACCCATGATGATTGGCACTTGGCAGAGGTCGGTTTGGCAACGATCACGCCTTAAACGTTGGCTACTAATAGTCGATGTAGGGCAGTCGAACTTGACCCACTCACTCAGTTGTGGGAAGACAGCCTCAGCGTGAGTACCAGCATTTCAGCCATCTCGCGTATTTCTTCTTTGGTTGTACACGACCCAACTCGCAGAGTTCCAGTAGACGCAATGTAATTGAAATGTGCCGAATTGCGCGTTTCGTGAAGGCATCGGACCGATATGACGGCCAAAGTTATTGCGGTAGATGGTCAGATGTGCAGAATTACAGACAACACCGTCGTTTTGATACGTTTGAATGTACTCTTCAGGAGAAAATTTATTACACATCGCTGGCAATACCACAGAACGGTGTGGGGTACAACTCGCCTGATGCGATCGTGCGGACACAAAACACTAGTGACAACCTGTACGCTGCCCGTGTTAGGTGAACGAACCGTTTAGCGAGCGTGTTTTTAGATCAGTATCTCGATCCCTTTCCTCCTATCGAGTCGCCTCCAAGATCTCCATGGAAGTTACGCTGTTACCTCGAATCACCTGAAATGATGGCAAAATTAGACCAGACAGCAAACAATGAGAGAGATCAAGCTTACCACCGTGCCAATTGGATGTTTTTGTCCGGGTGTGGTTTCTTCAAGGGCATCGTCGATCACGAGGTTGAGGAACAGATCGTAGCCACGCAAAGTACCACTGACTTTGCGGCCGCCCTGCAGATGAACGAACAATTTCTTGTCCATAAACTGGAAGAGTTATAGAGATATTATAAAGCTATGTCTTCAAACAGACGGACCTTTTTGAGCTCTGGCTGGGAGGCTTTGGACATTTTGGACTATCGCTGATGGTGCTGAGCACGAAGGACGCGAGGATTGCTTTGCCATGTTTGGCTAGGTTCAGTAAGTCAAGTCATACAAATCTAGCAGCTATTTTGACACTTCCCAACGTCGACCATCGCGACCAGGGTCCTCCACGCGAAGGAGAACAAAAGCGACGGGCCCAGGAATCCCCGTTGTCCCCAAAGTTAGTGTCGCCTCCAGTTTATTTGCCTCACTTGAGTGTGGTGCTGAACCGTGTCGCATCAACAGCTTCCCCAGCTTTGAGCAGTCAACAATAAATAGTACGGTCGATTGGATAGATGACCACGCCAGCTTCCCGGACCGTGACAAGTAGCCTAAACCCTTCTGTGCAAAGCTCCCCTCGTAACAGAGACCGGAACATCTCAAGAACGGGCGAACCAGGGTCAGCTTTCCGTGAAGCTGGCCGGGGCAGGGGTAGCCGAGGTGGAGGTGTCAGGGGCGGTCGAGGGGGAGGCCATCCGCCAAGTAACTTGGGCCAAAAGGGCAGCAGTCACTCGGATACAGCAAACAGCACACCATCTCCCTCACCAATAGTGCTTTCTGTTTCGCACAAGCTTCCCGTGCCAACCACCACCACCACGACACTGAATATTACATCAGAAAAGGCTGTCAATGGTGCTGCTGAGCGCGGTGGCCGGCCTAAATCGGGATCCCGTAAGCAATCTCGGCCCATCCCTGCTGTCGTAGTCGCGCCCGCCTCTCCTTCCCAAACCTCTCAGACAGCACCACCTACCCCCTCTCGATCTACTAACCGTCGACGCCGCCCCCAGCTAGGAAAGGGTCTTACGACATCCTCAAAGCCGCCGCCTTTGCCAAATGCTATGAAAACACAAAAGCCACGGGGCGGCTCCACACCCACGTCTCAGACGCTTATGCGCAAGGATGTTCCACCACACCTCGTGGCTGCTCACGAGGCAGAGATTCGCCATGACATTGATGCCTTGGTGGAACGTGTCAGAGCCGTCGCGATGGCTGAAAATCGCCCGATGACTCCTGGTAGCCATATTGACTGGGCTGGTGATGAAGATGACTCCCTACCGGACCTCAACGACTGGGGCGTTACAACAACACACACCAATACAACTCGCGATGAAGATCAGAGCGAGGAGATTTCTCCGATCCTGGCAGACACTCTGAAACCGCTGCCGGAGCCAAATTCAGAAGTCCATCAGGAAGAACAGGAAATGGAAATATATGATGCTCAACCTGAGCAAGTAAAAGAGTTGCCCACCCAACTCTCGCCCCTGCCTAATTCTTCGAGAGGAGCCATCATGTCCACTACTGAGGAGGTCCCAGAGCAATGCATTGCAGTGCTTACGGCTGTGGAAGAATCGACATCACCTACTCTTTCCGATGGAAGGCTTTCATTACATCCCACTCTTCCACCCAAACCCGTGGCGGCTATGGAGAGTCTGCGTGTTCGAGATAGATCAATCAGCAAGCCTTCTGATCTTCCTCCCAAATCTTTCGGGTCTGTTACGGAGGAAGAAGCATTCGTGACAAGAACCGGGGGATTGTCTGAGCCGACTCGTGCGCCATTCGCGGATGAACATATCACCGTGGAGAGTGTGAGTAGCGTGTCCTCTTGTGAACGATGTCTCGCTGCTTCGATCCATGCACCTGTACCCGGTTTAGCAGAATCCCGTTCGGCCCCTAGCCTTCTGTCCACTTACGCTTCTGCCGTTCCCCGCACCCACTTACGTTCGCAAACGGAGGGTCGACCCGGAATGCATCAGCCACACACTACCCCTCCGGGTATGGTGTTTCAACGACATGGTCAATCAGGCGCTTCCTCACCCCTTGGAAAACACGTTTACACTCACTCTCGCAATCATTCCACACCTGCTGGAGGTGCAAGCTCGCGACCACCTCAGACTTCCCGTCCTGTTATAACCGGTGAAGCGATTTCTAGGTTAGCCCGCACAATTGGCGGACTTGGAACCGCTCCTCGTTCACAAACAATTCCCGTCACAAAAGACTCCACCATCTCATCAGGAAAATTGACTTAAGACTCACATCCCGATCTATACGCGCTGCTGTAAATTGTTGATTGCTTGCTCTACATTCATGCTCTTCGGGTGGATAAGTAAATCTTGATCTCTTCGCACCTAATCCCAACCGTATACCCATTTCATCCCTGTTCCGTCAAGCTTGACGTACCTGTATTTGTTCTCCTTGTACTGGGGTGCGTGTACCATACGCTCCTAAGCTCCTACCCGTTCCGTAGATGACTCGGATGTATATGAAAGCCTTATCCTGTGCTAAAGTAGGACAGTTCGAGTCCAATGGCTTTGATGGGTTTCGATCGGCTTGACAGGTCCGAAACAACTCCCAAGCTGACCAGCATTTGCTTCAGACGTCCTTCCCATAACAACGAAATAGTCTACGGAACAATTGAGCGGCACAGTACAATTGCATAAGGAACGGGCACAACGAACATTGTTCGTGGATATTTTTGTCTTCACGACCCCTCGAATGTCTGACGCTGAGTGAGGTGACGCTTGTTGAGAATAACTTGCATCGTTATCTGGGGACTGAGAAGAATCGCTGCCCGTGATCGGTTGTGAGAGGGCACGCCGCATCCACCATTCTGCTCCCATAGTCCACTCGCTATCATAGCTGTAGACATTGAAGTCAAACCTTGAACACAAAGAAAGGTCTCGGGAGACCTTGGCAGCATATGCGGCTGAAACATGGCCCATCATCGGATTAAACAAGGCTGTAATTGTAGTAGGAGGCTGAGACGGCGGTCCGCGAGGTGGGGGAGATGACGAAGACGATTGTGTTTGAGATGAAGGAATAAGAGAATCTGAGAGTGTCGTAAACCGAATTCCGGTAGACACTGCAAAGTGAGAATTAAGTACACTCTGGTCGAAACAGAACTATCTCCGTACCTCCCGCGCTCTTCTCCTTTGCACTGATATAAAATTCTGCTCCTGCGGAAACACGGCCCTTGAGGCCACCGCCAGTAGCATCTTCCTCGTCCACGCGTTTTGGCTGGGGGCCAACCGTGGAACTGGAATCCTCAGAAGGCTCTACGGAGTTGCCGAGCCTGCCAAAATTATGCAACACGCGAACTCCCCACATTCCATCTTCAGCGCTCCAGGTATACTCGGTGCACCATTTTCCGATGTCGTGCTGCAAGCTGAACACGATATTACTTACATTCTCCCCACGCGCTCTCCCCTCTGCTGTGAGGCTAGATCGTGGGTCGGAGATGGCAGCTACCAGTGCCTGTACAGTAGGTGATAACCGGGTCGAGTACAGCGCATCCAATCGAGCGGAAGGGAGGTATAGACGACCATAGAGGAGATAATCTGTCGCAGGATCCTGGCGGTCAACATTTCAAGATGACAGATGCTAAAACTGACAGATGGCTACATACCCCGCGCATCCACACGCTCGCCAGCCAGCCATTCCTCCTTTCCCTCCGGTCGTCTAGGCTGACTATGCAATTTGAAGCGCTCGATCATGTCCTTGAAACGGACGTCCCCAGAGTTCTTGATGTCTAGTTCACACGAGGTGAAGATATATCCCACCGAGCCATTGAGCGATGGCATCGCATTCATGGAATACGACGTGCTGAAGAGCGGGTTTGGAGACTTGGATATCGAAAAATGCAACCCGCGCGGGACGTTGAAATCCAGTATAGCTGTCTCGAGACCTCAGGATAGAGAGTAGGCTATACAAGGAGACCTACCACTGGAAGATCGGGTCAAATTAGCATAGAGATTATCTTCGTTCCAGCCGGTCGCCTTGTAATAACTTCGTAAGATATAGGACGCAAATGGGTGCATGTTCAAACTCGGAAGAACACAAGCAACTGGACTGGATTGGGATACCTAGCAGTAAGGATTACATAATGCAACATGTAATGCCTCTTCATAGTATCTGCATGATCTCAGTCACGTTTGGCCGAGTGTCTGCTTCATTCCAGCACTTTTGCATGACTTCCCAGAGATGATTGTCGAGTCCTCTTGCAATGGTGGCGTCATTACAAGGCCTAGGGGGCTTTTCCCCTGAAGCCACTTTGATAATGACATGTGTGGTGTGTCTGACGGTCACCCAAGGCATCGCGTGCGTCATCAGCTGCTCAGGAGGATTAGGATCTCGACTCGACACCAAGAGGTCTATTTACCTCTAACATGGTCATTCCGAATGCATAAACATCGGCGGCCATGGTGAGCCTGCCCTTGTCAAAGCAAAGCTCAGGTGCCAGCCACCTCTGAGAGTTCGAGACTCTAAAACCAGGCATTGATATACTGAAAAAAAAAAAATTCTCACAGGAGTGTACTCACCCAGCAGACTGGGTGAAAGGTACGCCAGTTATATCTTCCACAACCTGATACAGGTATATTAGAACGGGAGTTAGATTATCGAAATACCTGTGGCCTACTCTCGAGAAACCAAAGTCTGCAAGGAGTGGGTCGCCAGCCGCATTGATGATGATATTGGCCTATCAAAGCACATGTTAGATGTGGATATGTGCGAGAGGGTCAACACTCACCCCTTTTAAATCCCCGTGAACAATGGACGGGTTCAAGGTGTGCAGGACACAAACACCCGCACCGATACCACGAATCTGTGGAATTACCCGGTAAATCAAATAGATGGTAATTAAACCATCAAACTGACCAATGCAAGGTGGTCGACGTCGGGAAAAAGGGCGACATACTTGTCAGCTGTTCCATTCGGGTGCCATGGACTGACGACATAACTATCGCAAACGTCAGGTGAAGTTTGCTCCCAAACTAAAAAAGACGCACGGGAACGGCCCATCGTCCTGGCAAAAGCCATAAAGGGGGAGAATGTGACGTCCTTGATCGTTTTCCCATACCCAATTCCAGATGTCGACTTCGCGTCTAAACCGCTGGTACAATGTGTATGTAAATGCACAGACCAGTATTTATGGAGGCATACCTGTAGACTCTTGGGAGAAGAATGGACAGCACGTAGGATCTTGATGGCGACCTTTTCTTCATTTAGGTATAATCCCTCCCAGATGTCCATGGAACCTGTCCCACTGACAGGGTACTGGCCAAGTCGACGTACTTCCCCTCGTTGTAAATGCATGTTCGCGAGTAGTTTTCCGGTAGACTTTTGTATTCGATACAAGTTAGTCCCGAGCCCTTGGGTATCATGATCGGGAGTGATTGAAAGATTCTGTATGCGGAAAATGGTTAGAACGAACAGGTAGATGTAATCTACACATACCTGCTGCATTAGTGCCATAATAGCCTTGATGTCGGTGCTTTGTTGATGCTGGGTCATCGCGATGATCGACTGAGTGTTCTTGATATCAGAGAGAAAGTATAGAATTTCTGTTTGGTCACGTTCGTTATTTGCCTTGAATTCGGATTGCCAGACCACAGTATCTAATGCCGCAGTGAGCTCGGGCAAAGGATCAGCCAGAGAAGAATATGATATTTTGAACACACTTGGAGTTTCGTCAAACTATCGTTGATTTCCATGTGGCAATCTTGGATCACGGTCGCCAGATCGGCTTGCTTGATGAAAAGCTCGAATGAGCCTTTCGAACACCACTTGTCCAGACAGTTGATAATGTTGCGGAGTGTACTGGGGGCTTGTGGTCAGAACCAACGGATGTGTGGGATGGATGGAGAAGAGACCTCTGAACGCCGGCGGTCAATCTCTGTTGTTCTGGCGGGGGTGCATCATTGCCGTTCTGTCGAACGACGACTAGGAAGCTAATGCAGCGATCTTGGAGCTGCCTCAAGGCATTCCTAGTGGTTGATAAGAGATGGCGACTAGAGACAGAGAATGAATTACTTGTTGGTACGCGCCTGCCTGATCATGGTGACGAGGGTATTGAGAAGGCCGATGGCTGGAGCGAGCCAGGGGACTGGGATAAATGTGGCGGTCACCTGGGCGGAGTCGAGGAAGAGGGTAGCGGCATATGGGATTGTGGAGAGGACGGACATGGGTGGTCAAGAGATAGGGTGGGTCGACGGGGCGGGGTATACATAGCTTTCCAGTACCACAGGATGGCAGCACACGCGACGATGCGTTTCTCCTCTCTGCCCCGCTTCAAATCCCTTCTTGTACATGGCCCTTATTACCCCTCCGCACCCATCCATCTCTCCCTCTCTCTGCCAGAACCACATCACGCAATACTCTTCACCCCATCCCGCAGCTCCCTCTTGCAAGCTCTCCACACCCACAACGACGAATGGCTCAACACACACTCTGCAACTGGCTCTGTGGCATCTATGAGCTCTAGAGTTACCGTCTTGTCGGCCGCTTGACTTTTCGCCTATGTCCCGTCTGAATGACTGCTTCCTCCGCAGCTACCCCCCTAGCCCCCAACACCTCATCGCGGTCCTCGCTATGCTTCGCAGTCACGATATTTCCTCGCCATCTGTCCCGGTCGCTCCGAAAGTGACACTGGATCGTGTGCCAACTCTGCTAGTATTACACGAACCTTCTACGTATTTCTTACCTGAGAACGAAGAGTAAGTCGACGCGCTTGCCGCCTCAGTGACCCCAGCCCGTTGAGATCCCCCAAGGCATACGGTGTCCTCCTATCTCTTGTTGATCGCTCATGCGCTTTCAGCCGTCGAGTATCTGTCGTCACAGTCCTTGAAGTATGTCACCTCTCTCCTCCCTAGAGGCTGCACCTACAGACATAGCCTGTCGCCCGCGAGCCTCGTGGTATTCGACACTCAGCTAGATCACCTTAAACTCCCCGTACTTCGGACACTACCTGCTTTCGACGAGCATGATGATCCTGAGGATGTTCCTAGACCAGAGCCTGTGCTCTTTTTCGCTGAAAAGTATTTCGAATTGTCGGGCACCTTCCAATGTCAGTTGGACTTTCGGATTCATTCCATATCTTCCTGGCTCAGCCCCACGTTCCAGTACACGGAACAGTCGGGTCGGACCCAGCCTTTGTCTTGCATCGTATAGGGGAAGACTCGGTTGAGGACAGCAGTGTTGTTGATTAGTGTTTGTATCTCTCCGTGAATGGACTGGCTTTGCTCAGTTGCCTTCTTGCCTAAGCATGACATCTGAGTGCGACGTTGATGCATCGAGTTTCTTTTCCTTCGTTCTGACGCCAGGCTCCTCCTTGCATCCTCTGTCTTTACTGGCAGTCGACTGTGCTTTTACTGTTCTCTTTTTGGTCTTCGCCTGGTCAGCATACCTTACGAATGGCAATGTCCACTTCTTTATCCTCATGGCAATCGAGATTGCTCTATGGGCAAGCATCAAATGGTATGTATGTGATTCCTCCTTGTGGCACCGGTGTTTAGGATACTGCAGGTTCGTGCAGGAACTAAGGAGACAGCCTGTCTCGAGGTCTCAGAAGGACCAATGACAACCAGATCCAAGACGTATGGCCAATGTTTTTCATA
>JBBPQW010000803.1:0-12943 GCA_038092695.1 Boletus rubropictus | reverse complement strand
CCCCTTGCCGTTCCCGAGCGAGACCCAACGAACATAGAGACGGAGGCTTCTTCGGACAAAACATGATGGGATCCCCAACATTCAGGCCATCCACTTCAATAGGAGGTCTATCAGTTACCCTCCATATCCATATCCGGCACATAATGTCTTGAATCCTGGTACATAGAATGGTGCACGAGCAGAGCGAACATCACGTGCGGCAACGGCGAGGACACAGGGTAGCCACAGTGGAACCAGACAAACCTAATGGGTATCAAGTTGGGGTCGAGTCTCCTGCAATCCATTTCTTGTGCAGAGAAGATAAAGAGCCTACTCTATCTGGGACCTGTTGCCGGACTTGTCAGCTAGAAATTTGCCCAAAGCCCTGATCATTAGATTAAAATCAACTTGGTTGTATGACCCCCATCTCTTTTAATCCACCAGTGGCTGGGCTACTCGCGCCATCCGTTTGAGAGACGTATAGATATCAAACGAGATGCCGAGCCGCGTGAACAGTCCAATTTGGGAACGAGGAAAGGTGCTGTGCGCTACAAGTAAACCGAGACACCTCGCTCCTTGACATTTCGACGCCGACGATTGTGTACCATTGGTGAAGATGTCATCGACAAATGCTGGTACGTAGCAGCTCTGAGTGACTGAGCAATGTTGACATTTCAGTAAGGTCAACCAATAGTACTTAACACCGGTCTGTCTGGTACGGTAGAGGCAGTCGCATTCCAGCCCAGTGGAAAGCATCTTTTGGGCGGGTGTGGCAACGGAACACAACGATGGCGACTCGAAGACGGACAAGAGGTCAGTAAACAAGCAGGAATGAGCTTGCTTGCCATTGCCGTGTCAAACGATCACAAGTGGGTCATATGTGGGACTGCGCGAGGTGCAAGCGTTTGGGATGCAGAGATGCATGAAAAGGTCGTCGATGTGGAGGACACAAAATATCTGTGTGGGGTTGATGTGTCTCCAGACTCGACCAGGCTTGCCACTGGCATTTCCGACGACAGAGCAAGCATCTGGAGTATCACCACCGGAAAGAGACTCGTCGGCCCACTCCGACACAACAACTATGTCAAGGGGATCAAGTTCTCGCCCAATGGCGACTGCATCGCGACTGCCTGCTACGGCTATGGCATCAGTGTCTTTGATAGTCACACCGGCTACGAACTCATCAAAATCAAGACTTCCATACCTCTCTTGGCTTGGGCCACTCCGCTTGCGTGGTCAAGTAATGGCCAACAGATCTTCTCTACATCTGTGGAGAACATAATCAGGTCTTTTGATGTCACAACTGGGTCCCAGCTCACTGAATCACCGATTCTCCATGACAAAAAGGATGAGATGCCCTCCATCGCTATAGCCGCCAACAGCAAATTCATTGCTACATTCACACCGCACTCAATCTTGTTTCTGGACACTTCGACACTTGCTCGGATTGGTTCTATACCTGGGGATGGCAAAGTGAAAATAAGGTCAATTGCTCTCTCCCTGGACAGCAGTTATGTAGCGACTGGACGAGATGATGGGAAGGTTGTCGTTCATGACCTCAGTAAGATTCTCCCTGAATTGTACAGTCCTTTTCATGTAAGTGCTTGTGTTATCATAAACCTATTGTGACTCCCATGTTGCTGAACTATGTAGGTACAACAGGACGAACAATCATCAACACCGGGCGGCAGCGACGGTGACATGAATCCGGTAGGAGTTTTCCATCTGGTCACTAAAAGAGTTAGTACGAATGTTGTTTCATACATAAAACAGGATCCTGGAACATCCGGTCGGCTCGAGTCCGAGGAACACAGAGAGGATGGTGATGGCGATCTCCTCGACGTATGGATTCATTTGTTTCTCACTCGATGCGAGTTCTCACGATGGCATAGGTCGAGGTGTCGTCGAACACACCTGCACCTCAATCATTCAATTATGATGAGGTTGGTTATTACATCATTCTCGTCTTTTCTCTATGTTAATGCTGCTAAAGCCACCTTCCCCGACCTCCGCTGCAGAGGCATGTGCAAAGGCAGATTTCGACACTATCGGCCCGTCCCAGCGCGGTTCAAGATTAAAACACTGGCTGCAGAGGAAAAATAGAAAGGATCCTGGATCGTACACGCCAGGTCGACTCCTCGAAAAGTCACAACAGCATGGCGATTGTCGGTCTCCTTCCCACTCACCAGTAAGGGTGGATACTACAAACAAGGGATCTTCGACAATGGCAGCAGGTCAGCGTCAACGTGTGAGCATTCCTTGATAGTAGAACAGGAATTGATCAGATGTGCTAACATGTCATCTCAGCGAGCGGTTTCGAAACCCGTCAGAATACGACAGGTTTGTTGTTTCTCGGGTCTGTATGCATGTACTCATCACATGTCACAGCAGAAACCGCCTCGCAAGGCTGGTGTTACCAAGAGCTCAAACGAAGGTACATCCAGTGGTGGACAACGTAGTGCGAATGCAGCGGAAGTGGGCACGGTGTGTTTCTTTCAATTGATGAAGGGCCTCGGGATGATAGCTCACATCTTGTTAGGCACAACAAGCAAATGATTCATCTCAACCTGAGTCTGCGGGGGTCCAACTAACGGTGCGCATCACTTGCCTTGCATCTACACTGTTAAACTCATAGTGGATTCACATCAGGAGGGGATACATTACTCTACACTTTCGGTTACGTTCCCCACCTGGATGCTGTGTTTTCGCTCAGATGCACACGATGAGACGCATTGACCCGAATGATTCAAGGGTGACTGACATAGATACCGTGTCGATTTGAGAGTATATGGATATGTTTTCAGTTCGTATCATTTCGCAACATCAATACGAATTGTTATAGCCTATCCATCATCAAGTTCCCTGGGATATTTACTCGACCATGATTGATGCTTGTCCACAGACACTTGAAGACTGAGGTTCCAGGACAGTGTGATCGATTAGAGCTGTTACTAGCCTAGAGTATATACCAAGACAGGGGTGTGCATCCAAAAGCATGTTGTGCGAGCCGACTGTTGGTAATGATAAGAGCTTGTTCTCGAACTTTGCTGTGCGCCACGAGTAAACCAAGACACCTTGCTCCTTGACATTTCGACGCCGACGATCGTGTACCATTGGTGATGATGTCGTCGACGAATGCTGGTACGTAGCAGCTTTGGAAAGTGATTGAGCAAGGTTGACATTTCAGTAAGACCAAATGATAGTACTCGACATCGGTCACCCTGATGCGGTGGAGGCAGTCGTATTCCAGCCTGACGGAAAGTATCTTTTTGGCGGGGGTAGCAGCGGAATACAACGATGGCGACTTGAAGACAGACAAGAGGTCAGTGAACAAGCAGGGACGAGGTTGCGCGCCATTGCCGTGTCAAACGATCACCAGTCCTTTGACTCCATCCTCGTTATTAATGACACGCTTATCACATGCAGGAATCCATAAGGACGGCTTCAGGTATGCTGTGTGCCCTTGAGAAGACGGGCTCCTCCCGATTGCTTGTCCTTTTCCGTGGAACGAGAGTGCCGTTGTCGAACCTGGTTGGGAACACTGGATGGTCACAGTATTACCAGATGCTCTAGCAATATGGAAAGACTGTCATCACTTCTTTGCGACATGGACGGGTAAAATCTGGCAACCGGAGATTATTATCTGAAGGGATGACGCCGACGTCTCAGTTGATTAGGCAAGCATAACGTCGTTTAATGCGTAAATTTGCAAGGTTTGTTGTAAAGCCATCCTGGAGCCTGCGTAACGTGTATACATCTACCTTTGTGATATAGAAAGTCCTGATGACGTACTCGGGGTCACGCAAATCTCTCCTCTGCACGCTGTAGTGAGCGGCTGAGCATTCATCACAGTGAAAAAAGAGAAGGAGGGAAAAATATAATTGCGTTATATTTCCATAATACCAGTTGGAGGGGATTAACGCTCGACAGACGCCTCTGCCGCGAGTCGCGAGATTTCAGAGAATGCGGCTTTGAGGGAATCTAGGTCTGCATCGAGGCCCTCGGCGCGGTCTTTCATCTGTCTTAAGCAAGTTGGAGGTGGGGGAAGAGAAAATGTGGCTCTGCGTACCGCTGCAATCGTTTCACTTGCCGCAATGAGTTCGTGGTGATGACCATACACGAGAGACTGTCGCTCGCTATCCAGTTGTCGTATCTCTTCTCGCAGTCTCAGTATCTCACAACCGCGCGATAAGGAAACCTACCTGCAAGAAGCTCATTCTCGCGCTTTAGTAGGGCCGGGAGAGAAGACGTCGTGATAAGTTGATCGTAATACGTGATAGCATCGAAAGCCGGCGAGTCTGGCACAACAATGTCAACATGGATCAGATTAAGATGACGCGTAGACATACCCATGTTCATTGGATCGTTACTCTTTCCGGGAATTGGCGGCGGCGGTCCCACCCCAAGACTATAGTGCTTTCTCAACAGGTCCATCGCACGCGCCTTGGTTCCTGACCCAGAGGTGAGGGTTCCTTGGGAGGCTGACTGGCCGAGTCCAGAATTTGGACGGTGTGGGAAGGAAGCTGGAGGGCTCGTCGAGCGGAGCGGTGAGGAAACTGCTCGTTGTGTCGACTGCCTTCGCTGATTAGTTGGGGAGGACGGTAGGGACATTATGGACGAGGTCCAAGTGTATCGCGATCACGTGTCCCAACACACGCTCACTCTGCCACCTGCAATACATGGCTGTTGGCATCGACTCTGACTGGCTCGTCGCTGATAGCGAAGACGAAGATGCATTTCCACCAGTGAATGGCTTCGGAGCGCCAGAAGTAACGGGTAATTTGACCTTGTCCGACTGTAAGCTCATTGTCGTGCTGATATCAGTCCGCCATCTTATAACAACTTTTACTATAGCATCAGTAATTCAGACGGCTGTCATCTCTACGTATCAGCCACGTACTCCTCGACGAGGTCGCCAGTCTCCATCGACATTGGTAGACCGGTCCCTCTTTACTCCACCCAATGAAGACGGGATGGACACCACCATCGGTGTCTTCACAAACGCAACTTCAGCATATAGTGAGTTATCAAAAGCTCCCCCAAAGCCACGGCCAAGGCCCCGAGTAGTCATGAAGAAAGCCGCGACTTCAGATCACAATACCGACGCGGCGCACACATCATTCTCTCACATAAGCGACCCTCCTATCTCAAGACAAATCACCGAGAGTATTCACCCTGCAACTGCTACGTCTGTCCGTCCTTCTGAGACAGTCGATGATGCATACTCTTCATTTAGCATCGCGGAGCGCGCCAAGTTGCGTTCAAGGAAGTCACAGACGGCTAAAAAACCCGTTCATGCCCCATATCAGACGAATGAGGTTATTGAACTGACATCGGACGAGGACGAGCTGGTTTTGAAATCGATGAAGCGCCAGAAGAGACAGGACAACCCAGTACCAAAGTCCAAAGTCCAAACAAAGCCACGGCCAAAACCCACGCTAAAAGTCAAACCAGCCGTTGCATTGCCAAGTGGCTCGCCATCGAGTCAGACTATGAACCAGGATTCTGAATCATCACTCGGACGGCATGCGTCTCAGCTGCCCGTGTCGACATTGCCTACCGTCCCACCATCAACGCCACCCCAGCCTCGCGAGCTCACGCCCCTTTCCTCTCCCCCAGTACCTATTCGTAAACGCAAGAGAACCCGTCCTTCGATTGCTGAGGATGACGATGAAATGGATATCATTGGTAGTAACACTTCCGGTGTTCCGGTGTCGCCCAAGCAGCCTCCATCCTTCTTTGCTGTTTCGTCATCCTCAGTACCCACGGATTCTGGAGTTGAAATATTTCCTGTCGAATCACTCAGTGACCGAGGTAGAAAAAAACAGGCCTCGTCCAGTAAAAGGGGGACCCGAACAAGATTGCAGAATAAAGGAAGGAAGGGCAAGAAGGTAGAGATGACTAGTGCTGTTGATGAAGTAGTTGAAGAGCCTACAAGAATTACCCAGGAGCCTCCTACCCTAGCTGCGGAACACACTTCAAGCTTCGCAAAAGATTGCCACTCTCCACTTGTCAGAATATCCACTGCGGCGAAGAAAGTTCCAGGAAAGCAGACTGGAGCGAAGAATGGCAAGGCTAGAGCGATTGATTCCTGCGAGGAGGAAGACGAACTTCTTCCGTCCAAGTCTAATACAGCTCGTACGCTACCTGCGAGCGAAAGAGAGGGCGAAGGAAGCAAGGTACACAATCTGCCCTTTTTACGCCACTTTACTCACGCGTATGATCTAGGAGAACCTGGGACCAGATGACACCAGCCCCCCACAAAGAAACCCGCAACGAGAGGACATTTCAACCTCTGGTCTTCGAGTTCGTGGTTCTCTAGTCAGACCCAAGTTGACCCCCATGTCTGAGCTCATTCGGCGCGTGAACTCGCAACCAAGTTCACCTTTCCCTAATGCGACCCGAACATATTCACCTCTTCTCAAGTCTTCTCGCACAATGCTCTCGAGAATTGCACCCCTTCACACAAATCGTCGGACTCCACCGCCGCCAATGCCCCGTCCACCACCCCCAAAGAAAACCAAGAAACAGCTTGAAATGGAAGAGAGGATCGAAGAAGAGTTGGCTGAGACAATTGACGGATGGGTTTGTCTTACGGATGAAGAGAGAAAGGCTCTAAGAAAGGCCCGGATTGATGCCATATTGGGTTATGAATAGTCAAGGCTGTGACGGTTTTCTTTCTCCCGAGCTCACGCGTATTCTGGATGTTCAGGTTAGTTCGCATCATTCATTTCATGTGTACGTAGTAACTCTCACTTATAATAATGCCACAGTTCCGCAAGTTCTCGCTCTGATTCTGGGACTCATTCGTCACTACCCGTATCGATTTCGTTGCGTTATCGTAACATACATGATTGTGTAACATACAGGCGAAGTGGACCGCGTATGCTACTTGTAAGTGATGCTCAACCCCGTTCTCAATAGGCTACTCTCGACAAGCGTTGGAGATAAGTCCCAAGATTCTGTTCTTGCACTCCTCTACTATCGGATCGCCGAGCTCCTCAAACTCTGGCACAGCTTCCATCAGATCTGCACCTGGAAAAATTTCTACTACTCCCCTGGCTGTATCCTCGCACGCCCTCTTCCACTGAGAGCCTCTGAAATCCCTTTCCCCTATCTGCATTACCACCACTGCTACCTTCAGTTTCCTTTCGCAAAAATTGGAATAGATCCTGTCATAGATCTTCCAATGGTCCCTGGCCCTGATCTTCCTCGCGTCGATACAGAACAGAACGAGGTTGATACTGGGATCGCTGCCGCGTAAGAGCCTCTTCGACTCACGACTGGCATCAGGCATGACCCCGATGAGTTTGGGAATGCGCATGAAAATCTGTTTCTTTTCCGACGCCTCGTTGAGCCCCCTGGTGTCCCAGATGCAAAATCTGGTACCCCCTTCCACTACTTCGTATGGCGTCGTTCGGGTAGTGCATGGTCTAACGTTATTGTTTACTTCAGCTCTTTCCTCGCCGTTGAGCACGTTCACCAGAGTGCTTTTCCCGACCCCGGTCATCCCGACAAGGGCCACATGAATGGTACGTTCGTGCGACGTCTTCCGATAAGGGTTAACGATAACAAACGCCCAGGTCGAATATAAAACTAACCGACATCCCTCAAATTTGATAGGCGAAGCGTTCGCAAATGCAGTGCGTACTGGTGACGGTGCGATGTGTATCTGGGATCTGTTTGACACTTGTGTCTAAAGACGTGATATCCTTTAAGTATATTTTGGCATGCGGCAAGCCATCTTGTCTCCATGCGGACTCCAGCAGGCTGCGCCACGCCCCGCTACAGCTGGTGGGCTGGAGTTGATTCGAAGCTCTTCCGTTGCCGTGACCATCTATACAAGCCTCACATATAGCTTGGGACCGTCAACGGCTCAAAAGTCGTAGTCGCGGACGTACGTTTTCTATTCGTGTATATATCGTCAAGTACGTGAGAGAGATCAAAATCAAACTTTTGGGCAAACAAAAACGGTCACGTCCCACCAGAAAGCCGAAAGATGAGATTCTTCAGAGCTAGAGAGTCTTCCGTGCACTCTGGGGAAGACGTATCTCGATATTTTCGCACCATTAACAGGAGATCGTCAGTGTTGTCGAGTTCAATCCCCAAATTCAACTCTCCGAGCTGATCCCTGCACCTCTTTTCCCACTGTCTCGCAAAGCCCGGGGTCATTTGGGTGATCACAACCACCGGTTTGACCTTCCTGTCGCAGTACTCGACATAAACCTTGCGAAAATGTCGCCAGTGGATCGGAACATCTATCTTCGAGGCGTGGATGCACCACATAAGGATGACGATGGAAGCAGATCGCGCCTGTTCTCCATCGTTCAGATCATTGACACGCCCTCGACACATGTCTCTGAGGTCGCGTTCGGGTTGGCGTCTGGAGAACAGCCAGAGACCTTGCTGACGAAGCCAATTTGCCGCCGTGTCCATCAGTTTCGGGTGATCCACCGCTTCATCGAGGCCCCGTGTATCCCAGAAGCGACACTGCAAGGTTGTCCCCCCGATTTCGAGCATTTCCGTCTGCATAGTAGTCTCTATGGGACAAGGTCTAACGTTGTTTGATACTCTGGCTGCTCGCATTGGGTCGTTGGTGGCACCAGTAATCATGTTGATCAAGGTGCTTCTTCCGACGCCAGTTTGACCAGCCAAGAGAATGTTGACCCTGGCCATGGCAGTCTGCTAAACATTAGGTGTCATGTGTACTCTGAAACATCGATAGGTCCACTACTTACGTGCGCCAGTGCCATGCTAGGTTTATCCGGATACACCATGGATAGGAGAAGTAGTCGTCGAGGGCGTTGGGGAGGGACTGCTTTATAACTCAGTAAAGCTCTGCACACGAGGCAGATGCCCCCAGATATATCACTGCGTCCATCGATGACAGCGCGTGCATAGTAGTAAATGGAGGGGTCTCCCTTCTCGGAAACCTGGGGGATGCGTTGGAGTCAACCATCCCTTGTCAAGTTGCCACAGTCCGTATTTTGACATAGTCCTGTCATCGAGCAACCCGTATATTCTCCGCCTTGTATGGGTTGATCTAGAGACCTTTACCGCGCAAAAAATACCCGGAGCTCGTGATCAGCATTGGGGAAACGAGCAATGGAGACCGTCGCTTCCTGCTCCCAAGCTCATCCAAGCCCTTCGTGTCTCACAGAGTATTTAGTCCATGTCATAGCAGTCGGGTCTGGTGGTACAAGGCATGGCATCGTTGGTTGCATTGGAACCGCTGAGCACATTCACTAACATCTTCTTCCCCACTCCAGTCACGCCACCAAGAGTAATGTGCTTAGTGGGTCCATTCTGTCCGTTGATGATGCTCAGCGTGAAGAACCCCAAGGCAATAGGCAACAGACCTTTAATGACATTGTCCTATTATAAATACGGGTGAGTGTGAGTATTACTCTGTCAGGAAGTTCGGGATACGCTCAAGTAATCGCGAGTGATCATAAGACATGGCCATGTCCATACCACGATGCATGTCACAGCTGCTCCATGCCTCGCTGGCCGGTCTCGTCTTTCAAGGTCTTGTTCACAGTGAGTAGCTTTATGTAAAGTGACAGTGTAAAAACGACTTTGCCAAGTACCGTAGACCAGGCGACTCCACCCGCAAGCGAGGAAAACGTAGAAGGGTGGACACGGAATTTGCTTTCAGAGGTTGTTGATCAACGTGTCGTGAGCCTGGAGATAAGATCTCTGAGAGCGCCAGAATCCTCGTTGTACTCGTCGCAGGGTGTATTTCGGTATCTCCTCACCCTTAAGAGGGGAACATTCATGGTATTAGTTCCCTCCCCTAGAACCAATCCCTGGAGCTGAGTATTACATCTCCCCTCCCAGCCCTCCATATTTGGAGGCATTTGAGTGATGACTACCACTGGTATGGCCTTTTTTTCGCAGTATTCCACATACACCCTGCGAAAATTTTGCCAGTGTATCGAAACATCGATCTTTGCGGCGTCCATACACCACACAAGGATGGGTGTGGCCAACCTCGTCCGGTCGCGGAGAGTTTCTTTCAACTCGCGTGCTTGTTGGGAATTTTGGGATGTTACCAGGCGGATCCAGTCCGTTATCTTGGTTATCAGCCCCCGGTTGTGCATATCTGCGGCTTCACCAAGGCCCCGCGTGTCCCACAGGCGACATCGCAAGCCTGTTTCTGGGGGCGTTACATAGGGGGTCGTGCGCTCGGTACACGGATAGGTGTCGATCGACACCCTGGCTGCTCCATCTGAGCCATCTTGGATGCCAAGGACCATATTGATCAGAGTACTTTTGCCGACGCCTGTCTGCCCAACAAAAATGACATCGCTTTCGACACTGGACTGAAGGTAACGGCAATAATTACGAAGATATCGAGCAAAGGAATCACCGACTCACCTCCGTCATCCTGGCTCAGAAGCAGGAAGCTGTGGATAGCACGTATCTGTGCGTTTGAACAAAGGTGTAGCAGAAACGATAAGATGGGCCAGTGGGAGATCCATCATTGTGCTGTGCTGCATTTGGACTGTAGCCTGGCCTACCAAGTGGCTGCGCAGTCTAACCAGTCGTTATTCCCATCCCGTTGATAACATACAGAGAGATATTGCCGTCCTCAGTATGGCTCTGCCTTACCTTGCTAGCGCTTTCGACACATTGAAAGACCAGGCCAAAGATGCTATCTGGGCTCTTTCTTCCTGCCTCTGCCAGCAATCTGCCAAGATTAAAATCAACGGTCGAACATGTCAGTACACAGTGGTCGCGTCGTCAGCAATTTAATCTGATTGTCGTACATCCTTCTGGGGTCCATGGCAATACCTCTGCGGTAGTCAATATAATCAAAGTCCTTGGTGAAGGCGGATTTTCCTTCGTCTATCTCGCTCAGGATGAAATTAGTGGGGTGGGTACTTGTCTTGAAACGTTTTCGTCGTCCTGACGCGTCGCTGTTCAGAGGCAGTTTGCTCTCAAGAAAATAAGATGTCCCACCGGCTCGGAGGGTGTGAGGGAAGCCATGGTAGAGGTCGAAGCGTACCGGCGTTTCAAGTGAGTAGCCACGACTCTTATCCATACTTCTCAAGTTCATATGACTCCAGGCATCCAAACATCATACGTATACTGGTGCGCTGCTTCCTACGACCAATGATGAGGCCACTTTAGTGAAATTCTACTAGGACTCTGCCGTCGTTCAAGATCCCGAAGGTGAAGGTCAGGTTGTATACCTCTTCTTACCTCTATACAAGGTTCGTCCGCTTTCAAATCCATTTTATTCTTCTAACGCATAATCAAGCGTGGAAACGTCCAAGACGCCATTAACGCGAATGTTGTGAACGGAAAACACTTCTCAGAAAGAGACATTGTTCGCATATTCAAGGGTACATGTGAAGCTGTTCGTGCTCTGCATGATTACCACACGACAACTGGTTCGCAACCACAGCCCCGTCCAACATCTCCCCGGCACCGTGTGCCTTCCACTTCATACGTGCATCATTCGAACGATCACCACTCTGACGATGAAGAGGGTGATGCTCTGCTATCACGTCCTGAGCGTAACGGCGACTCATCCGTTAACGTACCTCTTGTGAAGAAGCATTGGATGGGTGTAGAAGACACCGTATTCGATCATGAGGAGGACGTCTCGAAAATACCAAACGGAGATTCAGAGTCTGGAAAGGGCGAACACGTACCATATGCTCACAGGGATATCAAACCAGGGTGAGCCTTGCAGTAGCTTCTGCTCTCCCTTGACTGAAGGTTTGTGGATTAGGAACGTCATGATCGCTGACGATGGCGCGACACCGATACTCATGGACTTTGGTAGTACGACGAAAGCCAGAATTCCCATAGAGACCAGGTCGCAAGCATTGTTGCAACAGGTAAAGCATCCAGCTGGTTCAGATGTAGAGCCTTAGCTACCCCGCTGCAGGATATTGCAGCTGAGCGAAGTACAATGGCTTACAGAGCACCGGAGCTTTTTGATGTCAAAACAGGTACAACTCTGGACGAAAAAGTTGATATCTGGGTAAGGTCTCCCATTTAACACGTCTTGTAATTTGCTCAGTTTACCAGTCACTCGGCTGTACATTGTTTGCAATGGCGTATTCACATTCTCCGTTCGAGAATACCCAAACAACGGAACAGGGTGGATCTATTGCTATGGCTGTTCTGAACGCGCAGTACAAGCATCCGGATTCAGCCTACTCTCAAGGCTTGAAGGACCTTATTGATAGTATGCTGAAGGCGAACCCCAAAGAACGGCCAAATATCCGTCAGGTCTGTGTTACGTTGACCGTCTTCAGGCGCCCAAACAAACTTGAATTGCAGGTCATCCAGTTGACCGACAGGGTATTGCAATCTTTGATGTAGGACAGCATTTACGAAAATCTACCTTCGAGGGCTCGGCCGTTTTTCAGTTGTAGATTTCATTGCAGGAGTCGTCTCTGGAGTGTACATTCCTCGTATTGGACATCCATTAGGTTATGATGACTTGTTGGCTTTCCCAGTGCTGTTCGACTTTAACTTGAGAACCGACTTTTTACCGTTACTTGACGTCTTGGTGCGTGAAGCTGATTTCGCTGCCATGCCCCGAGTCTCCGTGATCGTTCTGGTGAAGGTCTTTATTTCCAACTTTTGCTTCTTCCGAGTTTTTCCAGGTTGATTTTGCGACATTGGTGAGCTCTGCAAGTTCAGCTCAGAGGCAGGTCTTCTCTCGTCAGCCGTGGAGACTCGTTTCAATGCTTTCTTTGCCAGTCCTTTCGCCTTGAGATCCTCATGACGTTTCCTCTTCTCGCGTATGACTGCCTGTTGGACTTGCTGCGATGTAGTACTATGTCAAAACTTCGGACTTAGAAGAATAAAAATCCTTACACGTTTCAAGGCTCGCTTTGACGGTTCCTGCGACTCTCTTCTCTCGTTAGATGCAAAATGGATCGCTCTGACGAGTTCCCAGGCATTACTACGCGGGTCTGCGTCAGCAGAGAGCAGTCTG
>JBBPQW010000802.1:0-12949 GCA_038092695.1 Boletus rubropictus | reverse complement strand
GGTAAGTATTAGATTGTCATCTAATTTTGATCACACTGACTGCAGTAAAGTTATTCCGTTCTGCTCTCTCCCTCCAGGAAGGTATCCTAGAATGTAGCGTAGTTGAAGGGACATTTTGCACCGAAACCTTCACACGATTTATCAGGCGGCTGCTTGACGATATGCAGGCTTTTCCCTCCCCCAACTCGGTCATTGTCATGGACAATTGTGAACTTCACAAGCATCCTGATATTCAGGAACTTGTTGAATCTAGGGATTGTACTATCATTGTGTGATTTTTTATTTTTACTTTTATGCTGATTATTGTCTAGGGGGATGCGATGTGAATTTCTGCCGCTATTATCCCCTGACCTGAACCCTATCGAACTCGCCTTTTCAGCCATGAAGTACCAGCTTCGATGTAACGGAGAGTATGCACGACTAGCCACGGCGGAGTTGACAGAACAAGACATTTACATTACGTTGCTGAGCGCACTTTACACGATTACTCCCGGAGATATATTTAGTTGGTTTTCACACTGTGGGTACATATAGTAACACTGCCTTGTAGCTACAATGTCGTCCTTTTCCCCCCAACAGTTGTCTTCGCGAAATCCGGTAATGAGTAATAGTAACTCGCGACAGCAACATTAACTGTCTCGACCCATCCACCGGGACGGTGCGCTCTCAGTGACCCACCCACGGCAGCATCGAGGCTCCCGAATGCATCGTTCTAGCGAGTGATAGCGCATTCATCGCAGCATCGGCAACCTTTTTCGGTCGCGTTTTTGGACACACCAGCAAATCGGACTTGTCGTGCAGTACCCAGACGGCGTCCTTTCAATAACGCAAACTAGTGTTCACTTTTTTTTCTGTACTATAAGACACCCATAAAATTTCATGGGAAGTTGGTCGAATGCTATGCAGGGGACTCTATCACCTACCCGGATGTAACGAGTACTTTCCTCAATAAGCAAGTGTTGGTTCCTGGGCACTATTCAGGCCTGATAGTCAGGTTTGCTGCCACAGATACTTGGCAGTTGGATATGTTCAACCACATATCCAATTGCCAAGTATCTGTGGCAGCAAACCCCATCTGCAACGCCAATCTCAGAATGTGGAAATACGTCCCTCCCAGACTATCAAGAGTACGAACCATGATGCACGACGCATGATGCCGTCAAAACTCGCGCGATCTTCGCTCCTGTGAAACGATTTCCGCGCGCGCCTGCACCTGGGATGGATGTTCTTGTCCTTCGAAGCCAGCTCGTACCTTGTCCACTACGCGCTACCGCACCACAGGGTGCATATCCTGGTGCATGTGCGAGTACAGCTGGGATAGTATGGCCTCCGCGTAATTCGGGGGGAGGAGTGTCCTATCCAAATGAATGAGCTTCAATGCTCTGAGGACCAGGAACGAATCATTATTAGTATCCAATGTTGTCGAATGAAACAAGTGATAAAGATGCCCAACTGCGGCGTACAATATTACGTCGGGTCCAGCGATGACGCCGACTTAAGACCAGCGTTTCCTCCCATCGGTACTCTGTCAGATTCATGGCAGAATCCAGAGTTTGGTTTAGTGCGTTCGTCTCTACATTGATGCCCCCTAAAGTTGACTTGCCTTTAGTCACCGGTGCTTCAACTGGCTTCGGTCGCATCTTGACCGAGTATCTTTTGAACCAAGGGGACAGAGTGGTCGCCACTCTCCGCAAGCCTGACATGCTATCTGACCTCGTTGGCCAATATCCGACAGACCGTCTCGTGGTCGTTAAATTAGACGTCACTCAACATGCCGAAATCTCCGCAGCATTTGCTAAAGCTCAGGAAGCGTTCGGTCGCATAGACGTCGTCTTTAACAATGCAGGGAAGATGGTCAATGGGGAGTTGGAGTCTGTCAATGATGAGGATATGCGAGAAATGTTTGGAATCAACTTTTGGGGTGCTGCGCAAGTCAGCAGGGAGGCAGTGCGATTTTTCAGAGAAGTTAACCAGCCTCGACATGGAAGGCTCCTGCAAATGTCATCTGGCGCGGGCATCATGAGTGTCGTGTGTTGAAATTCGCTCTTGAGGGATTCAGGTGAGTTAGACCCTGCTTGGAACATCAAGGTAAATAAGGGTAGTTACCTTCATGCCTATATCTCTCCATTGACAGAAGCTGGATGAAAATATATTACCGTCCTCGAACCTGGACCGTTTCTGACAGAAATTAAGAAGGATGTAAACATGGCCCCTCCCCACCCTGCGTACACAGATCCTGAGATGCCAGGGTCTAGATGGCGCGCAATCTTTCAATCAGGTGTTATCATGGACGGCGATCCAATTAAAGCTTGCGTTGCATTTGAGAGAGCATCTCGATTAGAAGATCCCCCACTCTGGATCCCTCTCCACAGAGTGGTGCTTGACATGGCGAATAGGAAGGGAAAAAGCTTGATAGAGGCTGCGGAGAAATTCAAGGACTGGTCTGATGACCTGTACCTGTAATTAAGAGAGTGGAGTTTTTGCGTTAGGCTTATTCGTCGCTGATTTTTGAGGCGAGGCGATGCGCACGTGACATGTTACTTTGCGCCTTCACCGCACGGTGATGTGATATCCCGTTCTCCAGGTGGGTTGAGAAGGCGAAAGTACTTTGCATTAGGCACCGAGCAGGAGTGTTTGAGCACTTATTTCTCCCGGAATGCCATGCATACCTGCAGGAGGGAAAAACGCCGCCTGTGCGGGGATACTATTAGGTGCGTTTCAGAGTCACTCACTTGATGCATGCATTTAATTCTCATTTTTCTGCAGCAGGGTACCCATGACCGTCAAGTTCCGAGCCTGTAATGCATCATTTAACATTTGATGGCAGTAAGTTCGGCTCTTTTTTACCGCAGGCCAGACTCCTCGCCAGTGTGCGCCATAATCTATCTTTAATTGTCCTGTCCGCTCAGACGCCACTTCTCGAAGCAAGCCATAACCACGGGAGTCGAGTAACTCAGAGCACTGGATGATTTGATCTCACCTCAGTACAAAGGTAGGACTCCGAGGAGGGAAGCAGAGATGAACTACGGTCATTCCAAAAGTGATGCTGCTCAATAACGATAAAATGCCGATCGGATTGCGCCGGGCCACCTCTGGAAGAGTACGCATATCTCCAGACCATCGTTTTACGTCCCAAGAAGCTCGTGACGAGTCAATTCGAGATGTTGATAATTCGAGTCGTTTTCATGGTGGTCGAAGGGCATATGTTATATCTGCAAAGACACTATACCGAGTGTGTTGTATAAAGAAAAGTAGTGGACACGTTGTACATACAACAATGCTCATCGATTCAACAATTCATACAGTCCTTCAGCACACATACACCAGAACCATCTTTCTCATTCTCCCCCAAGTCTCCATAGATCCCCCATCTTTCCTTGCCCCCTTTCCTTCACTGGACGGTTTCGTACCTCTTCGACGACGCCTTTCTCGTGGTTACCTTTCTCCTTTTCTCCGTCACCCGTTCTATTGACCTTCTTTGTTGTTGTTGCTGTTGTTGCTGCTGTTGCACCGCAGTCATATCTACTCTGTTGGCCTGCTCTTCAAGCTTGCGAATTTCCGTACCAAGTTCTTCAAGGTCGAACGATCCACGACGACGCATACTTGGAGCGGGGATGACGGGGTAGCTCGCGTCATCCGCGGGCTGGAACATGGGCAAACGCTCGTTGGCAATATCGGAGCGACGACTGTCGAGCGGGTGCATCAAGTGTATCCGTTCAAGATGGGAAATAGTGGGCAGCGCAGAGAAAGAGAAAATGCCCCAAAGCCCGGATGCATGCGGGTTAAACACCCGTCGACGGGCGTCAGTCAACTACAGAATACAGAAGGTGAGAGATGCACGAACGCGTCTGCAAAACTGTGAATGTAATGTCTGATCTGTGTGCCCTGTGCGGTAAGCATGTCGGGACCTCTCTGGTCTTCAATGGGGAAGCTGAGTAACTCAGAGGCGTTCTCGGCTTCTTCTCTGTAAGGAGATTGATGATTGGTTGGGATGATGTTAAAGGGTGAGAGGGAAGTAAAAGTGAAGAGTGAGAGTGAAAGGGGGTGGACAAAAAAGTCCGTGAATCATCCGGCCCCTGACAGCAGCGAAAAGCGCCATGAATCCGCATTGACTGCAGACTCAACGCACGTAAAACATGAGCTGATTCACCGAGCCCGGACCTATTAACCCAACATCCGCAAATCATGAATGACGCGGAAACACAAGCACCGGGTATCGCAAGTCCGAACCACACTCGTAGCGCACCTCAGAAGCTGGAACACCTGCTGCATCTTCCCGACCGCCAAAATCTTGTCCTTTATTATTTGTCCTCTCGCTGCAGCCTCTGAAGGCGGCAGCGCGAGATCGACAGCATGGCCGTCGGCGTCGGCGTCGTCTTCCATGCTTTCAAGTTCCTCTGGACTACACGTCGCGAGGATCGCGAGTAGCATCTCCGTGACTAGCGGTATCCGCGCACAGACCAAGCCGTGAGTCCATAAGTCGACGTGAATCACTTCAAGAACAGACGTTAACGTACTCTTCGCGCCGACGAACGGTAAGCTCCACGTGAACCCATCCATGAAATTCGGTAGCCAATACGGATGACTACTCGCGTTGAACTGCCTGATCGTGATGTTCTTGTTTGCGTATTTTATGACGGCGCCGCGATTATGGTAGACATCGAGATAGTTGGGGGCACTAAAGACGGTAATGACAGAGGGAAACTTTTTCGTCGGCGTTTTGCGGTACATCATATATCTGGAGCATGGATGACTTGCGATGGGAATACAAGAAGCGATTAAAACATACCCTGCATCCTGGGCCTCGTGCCCTCGCACAATCCCAAGTAGGCCGTTCCGCTCGAGGAACGCGCATGCCGCTTCATACCTTTTACCTCATTTTCATCATACGGACACCTATTCGAGGGTGGAAGAGACTCACGTGAAAAAATACGAGCAACCCCTCGTAGCATTCTGCTCGAATGTCGTGCCGGGAGCCAAAGCAGGAGCTTGTGCGGAAGGCTCCAGTTCATATCCGAAATTCGCGACGGGGTCCGACCACAGTAGATCACACAGCAACCCGCTAGATCCGGGCTCCTGAAAACGGTCGAGCTGTGATACATCCCATTATTTAGATGACCCAGGAACAGGATGAAAACGCACTCGTCGGATGTCGTCTAGGGTCACAAGCTCGGGAGAAATGCCTCCGTGGACACAAAAGAAGCGGCCGTCGACGAGGGCAGCAACGGGTAATGCATTGAAGGATTCCAAGCATGCATCGTAAACGGCCTGAGAGTACTTGTAGAGGCCTATGCCAAGAAAGAAGACATTGGCGTCGGGCGAACGCTCGACGTTTGGCGAGAACATACGTACATTCACGCTTGAAAGTAAAATATTCCGTTAAATGTCGGCACTCGTGGTTGCCGCGAAGGAGGACAATGTCTTTCGGGCGCTGGATCTTGAGCGCGTAGAGGTATAGTAGGCACTAAGGGGATGACATGGGCGTTTTGGTGAGTCGCTCAAGACAGATCGAGGGAAGACGTACTTCGATGCCAAAGTTTCCACGATCGACGTAATCGCCGAGGAAAAGATATGAACTTTCTGAAAAGCTCCCTCCGATTTCAAAGAGTTTCATGAGGTCATACTGCAGCGAGCCCAGGTAGAACGCAGATCAATCCATCTATGTGCCACCTGAAAGGGATTGAAAAAGCTCACGTATTGACCATGGATATCCCCGCATACTACGATGAGTCCGGCATTGGCACGCGACCGGTCACTTGCGCTGATGACGACCAAGGGATGCAAACTCACTCGTGACAGGACTCCCTATGTTGACTAGATTTGGTTCACGAGATAGGATTGCGGTTGCTCTGGAGAGAATGTACAGTGCTTGCTTCTCTATCAATCTCCCCTCCTTGAAGAAATGTTGCTTCATAAAGTCGACGTTGGGCACCATATGATGGTCGCCTGGTGGGCCGTACTCCCTGATGAAGAGCTGGTCGTCTGTCGGATTCCAGCCCACAGGTTGGATAACCTGTGTATACGAGAACGCAACAGAAAAAGGTGGTCAATCATACAGCTGATCGTCCTGTGGTGTTGATTGTGGTCGGGGGTGGGAGGGGTCATGAGAGACTAACATTGGGCATCGCTCGTTCTTTTAAACTTACTCCGGCTTGGGTAGAATTCCATTGGACCCCGCCACCAGGAAGAACGGGATCGTGGTCTTGCTCGAGGGTGGTGCCGTAGGAAAGTGGGTCTGCATAGCTGTGTGGCTTAGCCTGGTAGTATTCCTGGTTGGAGGCCATATAGATCGCTGTCCGCTTGAGTCTTGTCTGGGGGTATCGGTCGTCGTGTGGCTCGTCGTCGTGGTGGCCAAATGCTATGCGATGCTGTTCAATCCCGTCGGGCTTTCTCACTGGCTTGCTTTGTTCTCATCCCTCCAGGCCAAGTTTGTGCAATCGACGTTGCCATTGACGCTCGTCTCGCAACGTCAATCAAGAGCCCACGCTCGGTCAGTCGCCACTACGAGTCCGTCGAGGATGAAACACAGTGCTTATTCATTCCCCCCACCGATACAAGTGCTTGAGATAAGAACTGCTGATTCAAACCTTTGACGCGACCTGGACCTCACATCGGAGATCAACACAGGGAGAAAACACAACACCGGTAGGAGTCCAAAACGTCCGGTCCATTGAGCGGAAAAGATCCAGCTCGTGTGAAGAGCTGCCTCTCCGTAGGTTCATCGATAACGTGCCCGAGAAGAAGGTTCTAGGCTCACATGACTATCGTGGTTTTCCACCAACAAGAAAAAGATGGATCCTTGTGGGCTAGCACGCCGTACTTGTCGCCAACGAAATCGATCATGCATGTTCCAAGCAAGGACGGGTGTTCAGGTAGCTTGTCGCTCATCTTCCCGCCGTCTTGATTGGTTTGCCAGAATTACGATAACTGAATGTTGACTTGCAAAGGGCCTTTCATAGAAATAACGACGTTCTCCTTGCGAGGCATGTGGTCCTTTGCTCGTTGCGGCTCCACCATTCTTCAGCAGACCAAGACGCTTCCAGTTCCAAAAGGCTGTCCCCCAATAATCGCACAATATCAGCGTACGAGCACAGGGATGTCCATCTGTTCGAGACGCCGTTAACCGGGAAGGAAACCACACCGCTCGTGAAGGATATTCATTCGCCGCAGCTCTTCCAGTGAGGAAGACGCCACATGAGTTTCATCTCAAGACTCCCCGGTGACTCTAGAGTGTAGGAGATAGGCATGAGTACCATGAATCAGTCAAGTTCTTCTCTCGGAGCGGGAGTACATACCAGACTGTCTCTATACACCAATGCGCAGAGGTAATCCACCGTGCATTATTTCGTTCGAATGGTGCCCATTCGCCATGATCTTGGTGGACTAGAACTTGTAATTATGGCGCAACGTCCTTCGAGAACGGGTTCAACGAGTCCAAGGCTGTACCTGTGGCATTCTGGCAACTGTTACTCACGCAAACTCCCCGCCCAAGAAACGCACGAGGACGTGGCCTCCGCTCTACTACGATCATGGCAGACTTTATCCAAGGACTCGACCCCGGGAAGCTTGTGTTGGCCGGCGCTGTATGTTCAATCCTCTACTCCCCATCTGCACGTCCTCACAAACTCGAATCGTCAGGTGTTATCTTTTGTCATGAGCTCATTCTCTGCGCCTGCGTACAATCTACCCATCTTCCTGTTCGGAGCTCTCGCGCATGAGAGCAGCGACGCGGTACAGCCTCTAAAGCTGGTATACTGCACAATCACCCTCTACCACCTTTGTAGCGACTGACCACGACCGACAGTTCACCGGCATCTTGTCTGCATCGATTCTCTTCGATATCATCTGGCTATTCAACAACGAACACAGCGGTTTTGTCAAACTCCTCCTCTTCCTCCTCTGGCTACTCAAGGCACGTTTCCAAACTGTTTCAGATCCGCAGTCCACAGCCCGACTAACGATGAGCGCCCCCCTCTTTCGTAGTTCCCCACCACGATCGCGTTCATGACAGCCCTCCGCCAGAGAGGCTCTCAATTCATGGGTCTTGGCGCTGATATCAGTGGTCCAACTGGCGAGTCTCTCTTTCTCTTTTTCCTTCCTTGTCACTCATACCTCATTCCGCGAACGCAGTCTGGTCCATGCCTGGCGGTTTCACTTCAGGCGGTCGTGAAGGGTACCAGGTCGTCGACGACGAACCGCGCGCCCCTGTCCCCCATGGGCCACCCGTACCTCAAAAGACGACGATCGTCGCACCGAAGCCTCAACATGCTCCCGGGGTGCAACCCGGTAACTACCAAAGTGCATGACAAGAGCGTATTTTACGCCTGTTGGAGTCCCGAACGGATATACGTTCGGTCGTGCTCCGAGTGTCCGTAGTTCCACTCGAGAATCACACGTTTATTCTTTTCCCCTGTTTCGCCCAGTAGAACTCGCGGACTAAGATGAGTTCACCCATCGTTTTCGATCGTCTGAACCGCCACTTGGCAAGAGACGCGGCCAGGAAATGCTTGATCTTGTATACGTTGTTTGACATTCTCATCCCTGTACACGTGTTGCTGCGTGCCAGCTAAACGTTCTGCCAAAGGTTTCAGAAATACAAGGCAGATTGCATCGTGGCTCGTCTACGTCACCTTGTCGTGACGGACAATCCCCTTTCTGATTGTATCACTTACTCGCGATCCGGCTCGTATGTCGGCTCGATGGTTTAATGCCTTTTGCGATCGACACGCACGCACGGAGGTCATCCAAATCGGCACCTGTGGACGAGCAATGTACATCTTGGATCCCCTAACGGTACATGCGCGAGAGTGACTAGAGGAACGGAGTGCGACATGGGTATGGAATCCTCCTGCAAGGGAGTTGACGAACTTGGCTTCCCTTCTAGCAAACAGCTAACAAGGCAAGGCAAAAACTATTGTACAAGGGAAACGAATGACGCATACTCACGGAAAAAGAAAAAAAAAAAAAAAAAAAAAAAAAAAACATGGATCGACTCGTTTCCAATCGTACAGATCCCAGTGGATCCTACGCCAACAACCGCAACACTGCCTCCGACCGCGGTCTGATTGCCAGTTTAAACGGGTTCGGCACTCTATCATCCATCGTTTAGCAGCCGTCCCTCCGTCCGTTGGTCAACCGACACGTACCGAAAGATGTTATTTTCATGTATCGCTTCGGGCTCAATTTCCAAACCATGCTCGTCCACTGTCTTGCTGATATCTAGTGTTGCCATCACAGACACCATGAGCAACCAAGCTGAGGACTCGACGAGGTACGCGCCGGGACATCGGCTGTGCATCGTCGTGGGTAAACTTTGAAAGTGAAACGGAGGAGAACGCGCGTACCGTCTTCCGAAGCCAAATACATACGTCCGTGGATCGCGTCGTCGTCCCATGGCGTCGTTTGGAGTGTGATTGAAGAACCGATCGGGAATGAACGCATGGGGATCCGGATAAAGGGTTTCGTCCCGGAGAATGTTCCTGATACATCCCGTCAATCTGCGCTTTTACTACCATGCGGATGTCCGGTTGAGACGCACCATATGTTCGCAAATACCTAGGAAGGCGTTGGATGAACACCACACAACAACAAAAGGGAACGGGTTGGCATACGAGTGACCCTTTGGGTATAAAAACACCATTATAAACGTCGTCCTCCATCAACCTGTGCGGAAGACCTATGGTAAACGTGAGCACCAACCCACTCGACTCCACCGAGACTCACCCAGAGGTACAGGCACACTCCACCTCAGCAGTTCGGTAAAGACCGCGTTGCAATACGGTAACGAGTCCCGATCGTCGATAACCGGCAATCGATCGTGTCCGACCACCTCGTCGATCTCTGCTTGCGCTTGTTTGAACACTGCTGGATACAGCACCATGGCGAGAATGAAATGAGAGAGGACCGTAATAGTCTGTCGATCACGGTCATGTTTCGTCGGAAAGAGAGATGGGGGTGGATGCTTACAGTGTCGACACTAGCTCCCCGTTGGTTAAGTAAAGACGAAGATGGACAAGGGAAACATGTCTGACCTACCGGAATACATCGAGTTTGCGGTCCATCTTAGATCGAAATGCTGTTGGACGTCAAGCTCCTTTGTCTTTGCATCCTTTGCATCCAATACGGTGGAGATGAACGACGGCTTAGCGGTGCCCTTGAGCTACCGGAAACAAAAATAAACAAGGAATACAAAGACGAATAAAAAGTGGCATACCCTCTCATTCAAAACAAATTGGTATGGCTGATCGACAAACTCTTGAAGTTTCTTCTTCCATATGGCGGCATTCCGCTTGAATCCGGCGCCAGGGAACCAGTCTGGCAGATATTTTACTAGACGCGACCGTCAATGGTGCACTGGGTGGCGAACGAGCGAGGAAAGACATACGGGAATGGATAATGTCGACAGGCCAGATACCACCGTTGGAAGCGATACGATTTGCGAGCAAGGAAACACACTCGTCGGCAAGGGTGAGAAAGGGGTCATCGGTCGACTGGACATGATGACCATACATGACCAATAGCGTCAATCCACCCGCGTACCTAATCACATGACCAAGGTGAGACGGGACCGGATTGAAAGAAGATTCGAGAGAGGACGCACCGCCGGAGGTGGTCCTGAAACTTGAGTGGATCTTCGAGAAGGCCTCTGAGGAAAGGCTTCGTTTCGAGCTCGAGCAACGGGCGATAATGTTTGATACTAGACGATCCGAGGGCAGCTTGCATCAGCCTCCGCTGTCGACGTAACTGATCGCCGTATGGTGTAAACGCCACCATGTTGTCACACCCGCAGCTGATCGGATGAGATTCGAGGGCGAATGAGGTAAACGTCGACGTACAGTTCTCCTACCATGATAAGATGTGGCTTGTCAGAGTATATTGCGCCTCGTTTATCCAACAGGTCGAACGCAGTTTCGGAGGTATTCAGAAAGACGAGCCCCTGGCCGAAGACGTGGAGATATGTGATCTTGCCTATCGAATATCAGCCCGAGCGCATTATCACGCAGAACGAGGCGACGAACCATACTGCTTTGCCCATCGTTCTGCCAAAAGCCAGGGCTCCCTTGTGGTCAGATCGGTGATGTTTCCCAGAATTGGGAACGGTTTCGGACCAGGGGGCAACGGTGCAGGTGGCTTCGGTCTGATGAACTGACGGTAGAGCGCGTAAGAGAGTGTGGCGACGAGAAGCACCGCGGGGAACGCTGTCGTGCTCGTCATCCGAGTACACCGCACGGGGGGGGAGGAAAAAAATGGGACGAGTAGATCGGAAGATGGAGCGAAGAAGGAAGATTCAGAGGGGGAGAGGGGGGGCGATCCATGGCTGGTCCCTCCACCTATTTACGCTCGTCAGCAGTCCGACCGGGGTAATCCATCACAGGTACCCGTGACTAAACCATCTTCCGTCGGGGACCGAGACGATAAACAACACACTGCAGATGCGTGTGCGATCACGAACCTGCAACGTGCTTCGGCTCGGCCTGCGACAAGACAAACGCTGTCAGAGCGCCTCTGGCGACTGACACGAGTCTCTTCCGGCCAGCTCACATCTCCCAGCTTGCCCCCGCCGTACGGCTACGTAAAGCTGAGGCTGATTCGGGCGATGCGGACGGTGCTTCTCCGTCCGAGCCCACGGGTATCGTGTAAGACCGATAAACCCCATCAGTGGCTGGCAAGATAAAGAGTCGCCGATCTGCCAGCCGCCATTTGTGGCCGGGCACGAGGCTGCGTTAGTGGTCGCCGTGTAATCTTCGCTTGCCGCCGGGAACCGGGGCATAATGTATTAGATAATAATTACCCGACGAGGACATGTAGTAGATACAAAGCGTGCAAGATACAAGCAAGTCGGCAGGACCTATACATACACCCACCATCAAAGATAAAAAGGTCCAAAGAGAGGACGAGACAGAGAAGAAAGGCACATCTACCTCCCCTCCACCTCCACCTCCAACAAATCGTCCGCAAAATCTTCCATCTTGATGATCTTGAACCGCTCTTTCCACGGTCCGCCCGAAAACGCCCTCTTCCACGCCCGACTCAACCCTTCTTGCCATGCATACAACTCGATCTTCCAACCGCGCTGTAACGCCAAGCGAACGGGACCCAAAAACCCTTCTTCACTGAATTGTCCAACGTTGCCATCCCCGGTAGCAAGCACGATCGTGGCATTAGGCAGTGGTGGATCCGTCGCCGCAATTGCTTGATGGAGCTTGAGTTGGAGCAGTTCGTCCACCCCCTGTTCTCTATATCGTATCCGTGTCGTCATCCCAGAAGGTCCAGCGACCGCACGCGTAGCACCCCCACTCCCGCTTCCATTCCCGGTCACACGATCCGAGTCCGTCGAAACATTCTCACCAGACTGTCCACGTACGTGCCCCTTTGGAGAAGACCATGAATAGGTAGAAGCAGGATTCGGATCGGATTTCCGCCAGTTGGCACTTCGCGATGCCGCAGAGTCGGGTGGTTGAGGTCGTCGCCTATCCGGCCCATCCCTGTTATCAGGTACGCGTGCGTATATCCGCACGTCGTAACCCAGTTGAATGGCCGATTCCATCGGTTGGTATAATGGTGAAGAAGTCACCAGACATCGCCTCGTAATCGGTCGACCACGTTCAAGAAGGAGCGCGAGAGCTGCATGCGATAGACGTTTGGGACGACGTGATAACGAGCGGCGTTTCTTATGATATGTCAAAAGTCCAATGAGAATATTCGAGCTACGCAAACAAAACACAATCAGCACTTGCGCCCATATGAAACGACAACGATGACGCAACTGGTCTATGAAAACATGTATCAACGTATCCCTTGCGCGCGGCGCTGGCCCTCTAGGATCCGAGAAGTCAGATTCCCCTCCACTAAAATCTTGAGTGAGCAAAGTAGTAATACGCTCATAGTCCTCCGGGAACCTGAGTCGTAATTTATGTGCGAGACATCGCAGCTTCAAGATCTGCGGATC
>JBBPQW010000801.1:0-12961 GCA_038092695.1 Boletus rubropictus | reverse complement strand
CGATCCACGGAATAGGAGCACACGGCAGCCTACTACAAAAAAAAACACCTTGACAAAGTCCTCTCTTCCATAATCACTTACAAAGCCAACTCCCAACTGTCAAATTCTCTAAGCATACCCGAACGATTCGACATGCAGTGTCACGCTCGGTCCGCCATTCAAAACGCTAGAGAATCCCGAAACAGGAAACCTCAACGCTTGACGCACCGACCGCGTCAAACTCTGAGAACCACATACTGTTTCCAAGGAACGATCAGTCCATTATCAACCGTCGGAACCCAACGCAAAGAGAGGACCGGAACTTACCTACGACAGACATGCTTCCCGTCGCCGTGTTCACCTCCCCTCGAAGGATCCCCTTCAAATCCGGTCGCCCACTCTCCATCCTGACAAACGGCGGTAAAATCCAATCACGCCCGTCTTCCTTATCTGGCGTGCTCTCCAAATTAACCGTAGTAACCGAACTGATCCCGCTAGACGGTATACCACCCCTGGTGGCAAAGATCCTGATCGATACCGTCAGCCAAGTTGGCGTGATAGCATTTGCTCGGACAAGCATATCCGAGATCCACCGGAGGTGACCTGAATTTGTGACAGGGCGGTGGGCGTGTCAGAATGCGCAGTCGACACCAGGGACATCAAGTTCATTGTACCCACCTGCGTCGCGTACCACCCAAATAAACACAACCCTACGACACTGGATTGATCCCCGTCGAGCTGCCCTGAAAATACACGTTGTTTCCTGCAACTGCATGCATTTTTGTCCGAATGACTTACCCAATCACGTTAAGGAATACCGGCAGCGTATACGTGATGCCTGACCCCCCTGTCATGGAGTGCCCGTCAGCGTCAAATGCTCCGCTTTACTTCCGAGGAACAACTCACCAGCAACGAATATAGACGTATCATATACACCCATGTCGGGTGCAGTTCCGTACGGACCATCGATGAACAATTTCACAGTCTCGTTTCGCGCTGCAAATTCTCTCAGGCGCCTCGTAAATCCACTTCTGACGTTGATGAGGAAAACGAGCTCCTTCCAATCCGCAGTGTCGTTCTTCGCAAAATGCTCGTCACTGGCGCCTGGGCGGAACAGGGCGGAGTGCTCGCCGCTGATGGCATAGCGGAACTGAGCAGAGTCGATAGTCGAGATGGAAAAGGGATGTGCTTCGAGCGGAAACCTCGAAACAGATGGCACGATGAGGTAGGCAGTCTGTCCAGGTGACCACTGAAAATGCGGTGGGCGGCGAACTCTGACCCGGACAAAGTCATCGGAGAGTAGCTCGGTGGTTGCATCTTGCAGCTTCGCACGCCGACCGAAACCACAGTACAAGTGATTAGAAAAGACCACCCGAGCGACCCGCATCAATCGATCGAGCCCCCAAAACATGAAGGCCGGCCAGATCCAGTATGAGAAACTTAATTTACAACCGTCAGCATCGTAACTTGGACGTGGAGAGGTTCGCTTACTTTACTTCCTTGGTATGGTAGTACGCCCCTACCAGGAAAATGCTAACTCCTGTCAGACGAGAATATAATTGGTCAATATTGATTTTGCTTACAGCACCGCAACGAAATGCGTGTAGAAGAAAATTTCATAAGCGCTGTTGCGAATGACGCGCAGCGATACGATGATCAATATCGCTAGCGAAACTACTGCCGTTATACCGAGGCGAAGAAATGTTTGCTGCAAAAGAAATTTGAAACTAGGGAAGTTGATCAAAGATGCACATCGATCGCCATATGACAGGCATACCTCCCACTGAGGCTGTATATCTCACCGCCCGCGTGAATTAATAACAACCCGAAACAGGACCGAGCGGTAACACGATGAAGATAGTTTAGCTAAGACGGCAATGAGTTTATATCCCGAAGGATGCTATCGAACAAACCTTTTCATAGCCGATGCCGGTGACGACTGCGCAGAAGGATATTAAGATCGCGCAGCCGTGCGAGAAGCAAGGAGTTACACACGGGACACGACGTTATTCTTTGTGCCGAGAGCAGTGACGAGCGGAAATTGGCTCGCAGCAAGCATGCCCGCCTTGCCGCTCCAAAGCATTACGTCAAACGTTGTTGCCCCGAGCTGATCTGCGGACATCCAAAGGGTTGAATGACATGATGACAGCTGTCTGCTGACTCACCTCCTCCAAAGGTCCATGCGAGAAGAAAGGCAATGTATGCGAGCGTGAGGAAAATGTCGGCCACTGTGAGATTGTACGGACCCCACTCAAGAGTCCAGCGGAATGCGACAACCCGGAAGACATTGACCGCCGCGAGTGGAAGACGTGCAAGGGACCATCCACGACCGCCTCGCACAGACATATCCGTCGACTCTTCGTCAACATCCTTTGATGGCCGACGCCATCTCAGCAGTTTGGAATACAAGATCGAGCCCCACTGGAAAAAACCGATGATGGCCAAGAAGACACCAAGAGCGATCCATGCATCCTCTGGGTAGAGTTCGACCTGTACGGGGGGATTGGATGTTGGCGGGGAGGTTGGCGGGGAGGTTGGCGGGGACGAGGGGTATGCCATGACGATGGCAATGGGGGAGCTAGAACCTAGTAGAAAAGGAATTCAGGATCTCCGTTGACTGATATATAGAATGGAATCCGCAGTAAGCACTTTGAGACTGTACAATTTCCTCTTCGGACGGCCATTCCTCATATTGGCTTAGATTGAGCCACACCACGCTGCAGTTTCCATGAGTGTGGGTATCCTACGTACTGTATCGCCAAGCGCAGTACCTCGAGCGAGTTTCCAGAACGAGTTAATAATATTCGTCGTCATCCATAGAAGTTTCATGTCAGCCACGCAGTCGGAAAGCTAATCGACCCGGCGATGATTCAGGTCTTCCCAGGTGCAAGTGGCCCGGCCATCGGTACGCACAGCAGTCCTGATTCCGACATGTTTCGGCGCTCCTCTTGTTGGATGTTTAACTAGATGAAGGCGACCAATCGCGAATCCAGCTTGCGAGCCCACGTCCAAGAGGCAAGCTTTCGAATCGACGAGCTGTCGAGATGTCGAGTATGCGCCGGAGAGTGATTGATTGATGTTGCTCGGTTCAGAGACAAGGAACCAATCATAGCCACGTTCATGACCTGACACCGAATCCATTCCCACCAAAACCGTCACGTCGTATCTCTCAGGGTGTTATACGGCTCGGTGCTTCGCCATGACATTACTTGACGTATTTATCTTTCAGCGCTGACACCAAGGCAATGCTACATGTCAGCTTCCTGTGTGGCCCAAAGACACAAGACGTAAACCTCACTTACACTTTGTTGAGTGTCCGTTACATAAAAATAGGTACTCCTCCAGGTATGGGCTAGGCTGTTTCTGAAGCCCATGCGCCGCAGCACCCTCGCGCCGTGCTTCCCGGTCATGGCAGGGACAAGGCTCAGGTCTGCTTCAGCGCGGGAACGGCCACCTTCGAGTCATGGTAGCCTTCGTCCAGTTGCCATCTCACTGCGTGGTGAGCGACACTTCAAGGTAAGGACCGTCCTGCAACCAACAGACCGTGGCACGTGCACCCACCGCATAATCTGCGCACCCGCAAAGTCAAAAAAGAATGTGAAGGCGAACGAGGACGGTGGTTCACGAATGATGTCCTTGCCAGTTTCCACCAACTGAGACCTGGCGTTCGATTCTTCCAGCCACGCTTCGAGGTTTTATTGGCTGATACCCTTGTTTCAGTCCCCCTCATCTGCTCGCTGCTCGTGCTGCAACACTCCGTTGACCGTGAGATGTCGTGCTGGGGTTCGCGATGTCAGAGATGCTGTTGTCTCGCCGTGCTAGCTTCCACAGGCACGGAATCATCCCAAGCTGCTCATATTAACTCTGAGGGTCCTTCGTGACCTCTTTATCCGCAGCTTGTGGGTCGCTAGAGCTGGATTGCGCCACCCCTTTCTTTCTTTTTTGGACAAGTGATTTTATTGTATATTGATCTAGCCCTACACAATACGCTGGCGTGGTCCCCACAGGGTCCCGAAGAAAAATTCTCTTACGCTCGCCCTGGTTACCCAGGGGGTGCCCTTCCTTTCGATCGTTGGACTCATCTCCGTCGAGTCTGGCCACGTGTATATGAGCGGACATTACCAATAACCAAAGACCAGCAATTACCTCCTGATTAGGCAACCATATAGGATGCTCGATCGCCGCAGTGGCGTTGTATACAAAAGTTCCTAGGGCTGATCACGACACCCAGCGCCGAGGCTCGCCAACGAGAGGGGATTTTGCGCTGGGCAGACTCGGCGACGCCAGTGTGAGGTTTGTGGGTCTCTTCCTCTGGTGTATCCTTGATCAAGATGTTCATCACCATCCTTGTCAATGAGCGGCATTGCAATCTCTTGCAGTGCTACCACCTGCATCGTGCGTTTGGCTCTGCAATTTGGTTTCGATGAGCACGCCATCTTGTGAGCATTTCACACAATCCAAAGTAACAACGGCGACGGTCTATGGCCAGATCCTGACAGCAGCATTGCCCACGGAAAACATGAACTCAGTAAAGGCTTTGAAAACTGTACAGAAAATAAGTAACTCAGCTTACGAGTGCGAGAGCTGTATAATGGTTCACGAATCTCTTCATACCAAATAATCCTCCAAGCCTATTTTTACGGCTCCACAAAATTCAGTCAAAGTGTATTCCGCCATCGATGGATACCTATCAGAGTGGTACTTGGGCCTCAGACATTGCTCTGCTCAGATCAGCGAAATTTCCAATTACCGTCTGACCTGTAAGGAATCAATGCTACGAACCATTTGTCGTGTGCGACGAGGTACATACCAGTGATGTAGTGTGCATCCGGCGATACCAGGTAGGACACAAGGCTCGCAACGTCTTTGGTAGTACCCAGGTAGCCGACGGCTGCCATCTTCTTAAACTGTTTTCAAGCTGGTCAGTGTGGATAGAACACATGGTCTGAACGCGCGCTAGGACAATACCGGATCGATGACACCACCTTCGTCACCCGTGAGCCTCACCATGTCGTCTTGTAGTGTCTCAACTGTACAGCCATTCGTTAATCAGGGGTGATGTGCTTTAATAAACAACCAACGCATCGCAGTCTCGACGAGTCCTGGAGCATATGCATTCACAGTTATTCCATACCTCCCAAACTCGATAGCTAAAACACCGTCAGATTGCTCCGTCAAAAGGTGTTCGATCGAACCTGCGGTTTGGGTTAATCCCCTAATTGCAAACTTGGATGCGCAATATGCGCTGAGGAATGGATGTCCTATAGTGGTACAGATGCATGTTGGCCAGATTGGGAACAGCACGGAATTTGATATGATGTCACCTGACCTTTCTTGCCTGCGAGAGAGCTGGCACCAATGATACGCCCCTTGGTTCCGTGGTCGATCATCTGCTGTGCCGCATATTTATAACACAGGAACGTTCCACGAACATTGACTGCCAGAACGGCATCCAGATCATCCACGGTCGCTATGAAGGTGGGAAGATATTGTTTGTCCATTCCCGTCCTCTGTGAACAAGATAAGACTTACTCTGTGAGATCGAACCGGTTCTCAAGATACCGGCGTTCGCGACCATCTAAGAGAGAGAGACTGGTGAGCCTCGAAGGCACGTTGGGTACAACCATTGACCTACCACATCGAGACGACCCAATGATTGAACCACGGCGTCAACCATGTTCTTCACTTCCTCCTCAATACTCACGTCGGCCGGTAGCACGCAAACCCGCGGTCCCGGAAATTTGGTGTTAATCTCTTCCCTGGCTGCATCGAGGTAATGTTTGTTCATGGTGAGATCGTTCAACGCAATATCGTAGCCGTCGCTAGCGAGTCGGAGGGCGATGGTCCGACCTATACCGTTACCCGAGCCTGTCACTAACGCGACCCCTTTTGACCGGAAAACCATTTCGAAAGGCGTGAATAGGATCTATGAGAGGGATGGTGGTTGACAGCCCACCTTCACATCATCGCCCAGTTTTTATATCTAACAGGGCTGCCATAGGTGTAGGGGGCCGGTGACTGATGATAAGACCCGGAAATGGTTTTGTGCGGGGGAATACATCCTCCCAGTTGGGTCAGCAGCCGGTCGTCGGTCGTCTCCGATGCATTCAACACCTATGTTCGGTTTCACATGTCAACTAGTGGGAAAATATGCTCCCACCCGTATCTGCCTTTGTCCATGCGCGCCCGGTCCACGGTGCTCTCCCTCATAGATGTCATTGTTCTGGTGGACTGTCGAAATTAGCTTGAGGACCCGGGAGCGCATATGAGGGTCGACTGCACTTTTATTTAATGCAAGGTACAAGGTCTGTTCCGTTGGGGTATGCAACGGACTCGAATAGTGCGCCGTGCTGTGTTGCAGGCGGTAAAAATCAGCTCCGGTCGGGATGGCCCATCAAGAGGAGCCGGCACCCAGGCTTGGCGGAGAGTCCCTCTAAAGGTCGGTTGCCAGCATCGCGACTCAATCCTCTACCAAGGTAACCGATCAGAAGAGGGTCCAGGATATGATCCGATCGGGGAGGATGTCATATTCAGTAACATCGTGAGTTGATGGCAATGGTCTCTCTTCAAGAGGAAAAGAAAAGTTAGTCTCCGCGTTACCATTCAAAGCATCCCAACCATTCCCTTTTACGCTCACGTCCCCCCAACACGTACAGGCACTCTGACCAGCATACGACCGAGTATTTTTGATCGTGTTCCCCGGTTCTGTTAATGTGTCTTTTGTCTAAACGGAGGTCGTTTCGCCCCAAGGCCATATCCAATCCTACCACATTTGTTAGCCAGTGATGCATCGTTCATCCAGATCCGGGATTCGTCAGCCCAACACTAGTATTGGGTCCGAGCAGGGAAGACAGCACGGTGGTGACGATGTCTCATCATCATAAAGACGTGCATGAGTGCCTTTTCTTGTACAAGAAGAAGGATCGAGAACCTCGTCCTATGGCTATGCATCTGCCACGGTGAGTAGCAAAGTAAGGAGAGTCACGTGCAATAGAGCGAGGTTCACGTCTGCCGGCTTTCCCGCTTGAACTCTGCAAGGTCGTCGACCTTGCCGTGTGTAAGTCTTTTGGGCGCAAGCCTGCGAGTACGGCAATGTTCATCCCGGTGATCATGTAGACACTCTTGCGCGAAATGTGAAACAGGTGTATCCTAGAAGAAAGACTGCAGGCACGGTCGTCATGTGATACAGTATATAAACAAAATAATACGTAATATATATATAAATATATAAATATAAATACAAATATATTTCGGGACGGGTTGCGATGCTCACTAAAATTTACCCTCGATCCCGAGTCTTGTTGTGCGAGTCTGAAAAATGGACATGACGGATGTTTTTGATACCAAAGGTGTGTAAATTCATGTTGCCGAGTAAGATGCAAAACTGGAGGATTAAGCATACAGCTTGAAAATCACACCCACCTTAACAATTTGTCCATCAGTTTGTTGAAGTGGATGTGATTTTGAAGTTATTCCTCCCCTGTCTTGTGTTGAAGCTTACTCATGAATGTGATGGATACAGAGGGACTTTCAATCCCGCCACAAAAGACCCCAATGGTCTTGCATCTACCAAAAAAAGTATTGTCCTCGAACATTGTACTGACTTGATCCTGGCCCAGTCTTGTGACGTCAGTAGTACAAAAGGCCTTGATCTTGGATGGCGTTGGAAGTGCTGGTAATGTTCATGTCGATGGTCTCGTTTGTATTGTTAGATAGGCAGGGGGCCGATCACGACTGAAATCCATATCATATATTCTGTGTTGTTACTATCTTTATAGGGAGCTGGGGCTACGATGTACTCAAGTCTGGAAAGGCCTGTGCTCTTCTCTGTTACCACTTGCCTCCGCACTAGGATCCACGATGACCCTGTGGTCCCCCGCTGACGTCAGACCGGTTAACTCTGCGGAGACGTAACTGTGGTTGCCAGCTCCCTTGAGAGACATGATGGAGGCTGACGAGGATAATGTCGTCCACTTTGATGTCCAAGGGACCAATTCTCCATCGCCTATCGGACCCCAGTTGCATTGCTTGCTCGCTCATATCGTCCATAAACTGCTTGACGCATCTTGCGACGACCTGAGCAAGTTTAGCTTTGTTGATCGTGCTACGTTTGGAAGTATAGTCTCTCGTAGAGACCTGTTTGTGGCACGGTTGGTAGCCTGGCCACTGGTGGACCATCAGTCACGGAGGTCAAGGCATAAATAGCACACATACCTGTACTCGAATGCTCATCGAAGGCCCGCACGATGCAAACGCAGGCTCATCGCCCTCGACTAGGGGGGGTGGCTGTTTGGACAGCAGCTGTGACACGAGTATACCCCATTCGGGTGAATCTTGTGATAGGAAGATGATTGGAGGCCGTAGCTTTGCAAGGGATACATATCGCTCCTTGTCTCCTTGAGAGTGTGGTTCGTAGATGGTCTGTGGGACGAACTTGCGAGGCCCGTTAACGATGACAGCTTGCCAACACGTGAGGTACCAGGATACCACATGCTTGGGGTGGGGGGATGCCTGCCCGCCAGCGACTGCAGCGGCTGTTGCAGAGGGGATAACGCCATTAATTTTGCGTTCATCCTCGTGAGGCGCTATGGGCTGGGCTCCAGCTACAACAGCCTACGGACGAAGTGGCAATGTCAGTGACAACTAATTGAGAACTACAGCATGACACACACTGTCTCCCGAAGCCTGCCGAGCTCCGTAGGCAGAAAATTCTGATCGAACAGGGACGAGGGATGACACTGAATGATCAACGTCGCCGGAAAGAGCATCATTCCGCGTAGGACAAGACATAGGAGGGATCAGGGCTGTAGAGAGGAACGAAGAGCTTCTCCTCGCCACAGCTACACTAGGTTCTGTGGGGTGAAACTGGAAATCTGGAAAACCACCCTGCACAGCAGTGGAGGCGAAATATGGGGCGTGTTGAACATATGGCATGGAGGAGAGTCCGAGCGCAGCACCCGCCTCTGTCCTATAGCTAGACGATAACGAGGCCTCTGAAATTGAGGATTCAACTGCTATGCTAGGTTCTGTGGGGTAAAACTGGGAATCTGGAAAACCATCCTGCACAGCAGTGGAGGCGAGATATGGGGCGTGTTGAAAATATGGCATGAAGGAGAATCCAAGCGCAGCACCCGCCTCTGTCCTATAGCTAGATGATAACGAGGCCTCTGAAATTGGGGAGGGTTCAACTGGCGACGCCAAGAAATAATCCATAGTGTGAGACTAGAGAGCGAGTTGCACGGTGCTCAGATGTGAACAGGATGCGGCGTCGAAGGACCGTCCTTGACGGAGACCGACCTTTTATACCTCAGTCGACCTAGTAGTGATTGCGCATCACCCTGACTGACGTATCATAACAGAAATTGGAGATACGACGAGTGCGCGAAACTCATGAGCTGTGCCGTGAATTAAATCCCGAGATAGAAGAGGCGACGCGTGATTACCACCAGCCGTTCACAAATAAAAACTCCAATTCTGAGGAGCACATAATGAACCCGGAAGAGGTCGAGGGAACGGAGCGGCATGCCAAGCTGTGACAACACCGCCCACAGACTTCCGGGAGAATTTGCCCTCGCCGCAATTTCTCTTCACGTTTCTAGGTCCTGGCCGCGAATGGTGTAGGCAAACACATCAGCTGAGCTGTTACGTTCACTGACACGCTTGATTACTGCGAGACACAGAATGGAACATACGTTCGTACAATATCAATAACCCGGTGGCTGGCACGTGGCAACCGGGTGGGAGAGGATAGGCTGAGTGCATCCAACTGTTCCGGGGAGCTGAGTGCGTCGTGCTCTCCTCCGGTGAACTCGCGCTGTGGCGGGGCGAAAACGCATCCGAACATATGCCTTGTATTCAATGAAGCATCCGCTCGCTGACAATGATAAGTCTGCCAAGATAGCGGGGAATTTGTCGCACTAAGCGAAATGAAACGAGGTGTCACCATTCCTCATCCAAACGTGTTTGCAGTCCACGGAGAAAAGCTAAGACAGTGAGTGTGTGGATAAAAAAGCATTCCAGAAACACCGACCAAAAAATGCTAGATGCACAGGACGGTCACTGGAATTGCCATGCTGTCGATATTAGCGGATCCATCCTGTAAATTCCATATCCTGTACATCCGTTTAGCAGTCTCAAGAGAGAGCTAATACACACCTAGACAAAGTACCCCGTAGAATGGTATAGTGGCTCTTGGCACAAGTATGGCGTGACCGTGACTGCGGGTACCGGGGCAGAGAAAGAAAGAATCGGCAGAGTAGCAGCCGAGAGGGGGGAGCCAGGGAGGGCGTTCCGATAAACCGGCTGTTAACCGGGGCGCATATAAAGACGCATTGACGCTCATCAACGGAGAGATATCGATGCTGTAGAAGGGCGCCAGAAGGACGCTAGAACGGCGCTAGAAGAAATAGAAGTAAGGAAGCCAGTGTGGATACCACAGCAAGTTCAATCACGTACTAGTTCGGCACACTGGTATGTTACCACAGAATGTCATTCTCTAGCTGTGGGGGGAAAAGGCGCTCAGGGACTGAATTTGTTTTGCTGCCCCTTGGATGAAAAGAAATAATAATTTTGGCTCTTACACGTGAGCAGCCTTTGCCATTCCGTGCATCCACTCTCCGGACAATGATTATCTGAATCACTTGTACGCTTGAGTGGAATGGTATGTTCGGGACGTCTCTCGCACTTGATAGGGATCCCCTCGTTCTTGAAGAGTTGTTTCCCCCTTCATCCCCGTCAAGTCGTAGACCTGACATCATTTCCTTCGAGTGCACCGTGGGGGGACCATTCAGCTCGTCGACATCACCTAATCCTTTACTGTCACAAATTAGCTTTTGATGGTCTCCCAGGTACGCTCACTAAAATTCGCTATCATTATCAACTCGAATGTCAACATCGCTGGTATATCTGCGTACAATTTGTTCGCCAGAGAGCGTATCCAACAACACGAGTTGCTCGACGCCGATGGCGGATTCATCACGATGGACGACTACGCGGCGCAGATGTCACGACTGGACTCAGATTATCTCTTGACGATCCCGGGAGGTAACTGTCATAGGTGGAGTCGCAGTGCATGTGACGTTTTCGAATACTCATTCAGTCCTGATCTACACATTGGGCCGACATATCCTGGGACGCGGGCGGGCTACCACCACAAGCGTGACCTCGTCAACGACGCGTGGCGAAGCCATCCATGATAGGGACTGCTGCGGGCGCGACACAGTCGTACTATCGACGATGATGAGTGAGTCTCGTGGATTGTGTAGTGACGGTGGTGTTCAGGGACGATCGAATGGAATATCGGAGGTCTGGTATGGGCTGCTTCTCCAACCAGTTCATCGGCTGATTAAGGTGCACGGCGTCCCCTCGTGCGTTCGAAGAAAACGAAACCTAGTTTCTGCATCGGCAAACCGGCTGAGATGGACGGCGTGGTGTATGGGTTCAAGCGATGACCCCAGAGGACGGCGATGCCGATTGATCGTTTGCCTTGCTGTTGGAGAGACGAGGACACAGGTGTTGAGTTTCACCCGACCCTTGTATCAGCCATACGGTCTCTGTTTGGACGCGAATCCATACATCGAGATGGAATCTAGTACCTTGCATTGGGGATTCATTTCATAGACATCGTGGCAACGGCAGTTAGAACCCTTTTCGCGTGGCATCAGGAATCAATTACCCATTGGAGTACAACGTCAACAGGCTGGGTGCAAGAGAAAGGGCCACCCAGTGTGTCATTTGTGGCTGAAACGTCGGCTGAACCTGTGTGAATAGCGAGCCGCCTACAACTCAGTGTGAGGGCGGGACATCCTAGGCGGCCGTTCGTGTCCTCGCCATCCAGAGAATGTATGAGAACTATGTATATTACGTAAGGATCCCGTCCCTCTTATACCGGGCTAATTCGGGTCTCTTGCTCGTTCTCGTTCACCATGGCGGCCCCAGCACTCCCCACTCAACCCGTCGCCAATGTCACCCCTGTCCCTGCACCATCCCCAGCGAAGAAGAAACAGCCATACCCCTTCTACCTAGGCGGTGTTGCAGCCACCATCGCTGCATCTGTCACTCACCCCCTCGATCTCACTAAAGTTCGTTTGCAAGCATCAGGCGACAAACGCATGATCGAGTCCATCAGGAAAACCGTCAGAACAGCTGGTGTTAGAGGTCTTTTTGATGGTATTTCGGGTACTTGGTTGCGACAGATGAGCTACAGTCTCTGTCGTTTCTGGGCATACGACGAGAGCAAAAAGATTCTGGGCGCTAACCCACAATCCTCCCCATGGGTCCTGGCCACTGCCGGTGTCATGGGTACGTTATTCACCACAAAATTTGCCTGTTCGGCATCACCCTGACCTGTCCTCATAGCTGGTAGTGTTGCTGGTGTGGTCGGTAACCCCGGCGGTATGTATCCTTGTACTCTCTTCCACGCATTATCTCCCTCACCTGTGCTCTCCCAGAGGTCGTCATGGTGCGTACTGCCTACCTGCTTAGTTTCACATGCCCTTCCTTACTCCTGCATCACGTGATCGCACTTGTCTTCCGCATCTCCCGCATGTTCGCACGCTTCGCCACTTTGCATTCAGGTTCGGCTTCAAGGCGATTTGGCCAAGCCTCCCGAGAAACGTTTCAATTACAAGCATTGTTTCGATGCGCTCTTCCGTGTAAGTGCTTCTGTTTCTTTCATTGTTTTTTTCTCTTGTATTTCTGTTATCTTCTGTCCTTCCTCATTTTCCGTTCACGTGCGGGATTTGTACGGCCGCATCCTGTTGCGTGAGTTTGCAACGCCGGTGCCCGTGTTCCGAAAGAGGTGTCACGAGACCTTGGGTAGGTCCAATCCACGCCAGGCAGTCCGGTACTCCCTCTTTATTCAAACACCACCGCGCGAAGATCTTCCGTGCCCGGTTTTAGCGATCAATCCCGCAGAAGTCGACAATAGTATCGATGCTTATTAGCAAGAGACAACGTACGATCCATTGCGAAAGAATCAAAG
>JBBPQW010000800.1:0-13001 GCA_038092695.1 Boletus rubropictus | reverse complement strand
AAGCAAAGGCAGTGAGACCAATGAAGAGAATTCGACTCCCCCATCTTACCGGGTTCCAAGCTATAATTAATCGTCTCCGGTGTGCTGACCATAGGTTGGACATGCTCCCTATCATTAGAAAATTCAGGCTGCTGGTGGAAAACGGGTTGAATCAAGTTCACGAGAAGCGGATACCTCATTACCTCGGAACCCTGAACCCCGTATCCTTTCTGGTCCTTGGAAGCTGATTCCGAAGACCTGTTCTGCACTGGTATGTTTGTGGGCCCAGTGTCTGTATCGTGGCCAGGGGTAAGCCGTTCGCCATTCCCTGGTGTTTCTGGCTGCTGTTAGAAAATGGGTTTGAGACGTTGTCCCTCTCCACGAGGTACTTGTTCCCGCACCCGAAATACTTTTCGCGGTTGCTTTGGTCTTCCATCGCTCTGAGCTACAGAGGTGCGTTCCACTTTGTTCGACGGCGGGGACGCGGAGGGTAACCGTGCGCCGATAGGGCCCGACATGCTGAATGAAGAAATGGCGACTGGTGGTCGACTGGATTTTAAAACAGCTACTTGTGTGGCGCGAGTCTGGGTACGTACACTCTTTGCAGAAAGGAGTCAAGTCGATGATCAGCCTTCAGTGAGTAAAGTATGTCTGGGGTATCACAGTTGATATACGTGCATGCACGCACAAGCGCCGGAAGATCTCCAAGGGGATGTGACGAAATGGGAATAGGATGGGTTGAGGGCTCGAAACCACAGCGCTGATTGCAGGGCTCAATTGTGGCCGACCCGTCTTCGATGCAGAGATGATTCCCTACATGAGGCACCAACCTTGGACACAGTATGGATATTGTCAGGGTCACATTGGACGCTCGATCAGTGTGGGAGCTTCTGTACTGGGTTCATCAGAATAAATCTATGAGTTAGCATCACCGTCGTCTATGCGAGATCCCCGTGTTTGATTGAACGAAGAAATCCAACATGCGGTCGACCCAACTTGAGCTGTATGGGCGCTAGGCAAAAACCCTAGCTCCTAGAAGACACGCAAAACGGGAAGGCGAAGGTATCTGATTTGAGAGTGTGATCGATGAGCGAAAGGCCCATACGGACTCCGAACACCCTTGCAATGTATCCGCGAGGTTCCTTGGAAAAATATACACGAAAGAATGATTACTGAAATTAGACTTAAAGAGTCCAAATTGTGAGAAACTGATACGTCCCGGGTCCATTCAACTCAAATAACCATCTTCACTGTTCCTTCTCCTCGGTTGTCTCTCTTGATCCACAGTTGAAGGGCGAACAACGTCCTCTCCCTCTCGTTGCATGACCACCTCGTTCTTCCTTGGCAATCTCCCGTGCTCGTCCTTTTTTAATGGCATACTCGGCCAGTTTACATCGGGAAGCTGAACACATTCCCTGCTCTTCTTCCCTGGCCATTCCGCTTGAGTTATGCCGAAGGGCACGACTTCCCGTTCCCCCTCCCCGTTCCTCCCAAGCAATTCCATTTGACCACCGTTGATTGGCGTCACGACATCCCATCCCTCAGTGATCTTTTCATGCGACACTCTCTGTCCGGATTGCGAACGGCGAATGTCCTTCACACCGATATTGGGGAGTAGTTTGAGGCCTAGCAAACAGCCGCACTGCACAACGTCAGTCCCGTCGTGCAGAAAACCCGGCTTCATGTCAGCTTCAATAATTTCTTACGCAAATCATCTTCGTACCTGCGCCGCTGCCTGCTCAAGAGAGGCGAAGTTCTGCTCGTGCGCTTCCGCATGCGCCCCATTGGAGATACTTGTTGTCTCACATTGAGCCTCGGTGAAGTCTTCAGATTGTTGATCCGGACGAGCAAGGGACACCTTGCTGCGATTCTTTTCCTTGATCCCACCCACAAGCGTGGAGTGACTGACGTTGTGATGGTTCTGTATTTGTTTGAAGACCCTATGCGTTGCCCTACGTCAGCTCCGACTAGAGTTACGAACCTCAGTGAGCAACAATTCACTTAGCTGTCCCTCGTGAAATGGCAGCGCCTGTCGTTCGAACTCGGTCCTGTAATGCAAGCCCCATGAATTGGCAGCAAGTAAGTTAGACGAAGGACCTAACCATAGTGTCACGGAGCGAACCAGCCAAGCCTGATTCGTATTCGTCGTCCTCCAAACCTGTTTCTGGGATTGACAAGATGCCATCATACGAGAAGCCTTCGTCTACGGCTGCGACCATGTTAGACAGCATGTTTGATTCGTGGTTTGCCATACTGTTCAATGGGCACAGACAAGAGTGAGGAGGAAATCGTAAGGACCTGCGGACGGTTGAATTCGGGCTTTCATAGGTATGTGGGTCTGGGGCTATGGCACATGTCAACACCGCCAGACAAGCTGAATACATATTCTCCATTCTGAATGATCACCGAGCCACACTGCTCTGGCCTAGCTACAGAGCCAGCTACTGGCGAATACGATCACAGGTTACACTAAACATGACACTGTGACGCAGGAGCCGGAAGGCACAATTCATTAGGCTCACCCTGTACATACCAGTGCCAGGCAATACGGTCGACACGCTGATTGGCATAGGAAATTCCATGTCACCGAGACGTAGTTGTTTTTGCCGAACATGCAATATGTGTTACGAATGTTTATCTACCAAAACTTTTTTCTTCATCTGGAAGTATTATTTAAAGCCTAGGTCTGGCCTGTTCTGGGTCACCCAACGTGTTGGTGTCGTCGCCCTGATGCAAACAAGTTTGCACTGTACCATAACATAACTATTTTTCTTGGCGAGAACGTTGTTGAGCGAAGAGTGAATTCTAGTATTCACATGTTCTCTGAAACGCTGCCGTGCGCACGCAGGGACACCAAGTCAGCTGGAATGTGCGCAGTGGAGAGGATGATTGTTAAAATAAAGTAAACCAGTCGATTTGGACGGGCATAGATCATGGAACCTCCAATAGATAGTATGTGCTATGTATCCACCACCGTTTGGGAGCGTATTAATTCCCTAATCAAGTCGCTTGGGCCTGGGAATGGAGAGCGCCGGCGCGACGTCGCTGAATCTTCCAGGTAGAGTATTCCAGCGAATTTAGGATTTGCTCGCGGAGGGTTTCTAAGTTAGACGAGCAAAACAGCTACAGTTGCTTTATGTCGAGGCAGGGATCCCGACTTACCATTCTTGGACAGGCTGTACAACGCAGCGGCAGGGCCAAGTGACTGCGAACGCCGTCGGGATGGGCCGCCCAGAGGCGGGGGTAGCATTTTCACTATATCGATCATGTGTTGGCTTATAGCCTGCTCACCAGCCGCTAGCTAGTTCGTCAGTGGTTGCACACCGGAGGACAGAAGACGTGCTTACTTGTCTGAGCAAGTGCGGCAAGAATCTTGACACTCTTTGTTTGAATCTTTGTGCTATCATTTCGCAAATTGGCGATGCTTTGTTCCACAATTGATATCATCTCCTCCAGACTATCCCTTTCTACAAACAAGTCAGCCACGTAGGTACATACAATCACCAGAAAAATACCAAGGATGTCGAGGCAAATTAAGCTCGTGCGGACGTCATGGCGTTCACCACCTTCAAGCTTCTTCAGTAAAGTGGGAACTATGTTAAGGCTGACAACCCGTTGCCGTAGATCCTCTGAGCATAACACATCATCAGTACAAGGCTCCCATGAGCAAGAATTCACCCAAGATTACCATCAGTCATGAGCCCCCGGAAGATCTCAAAACCTTCGACTCGGCCTACCGCATCGTCAAACCAGCCTTTGTCAAGCATTCCAATGATAAGTTGTGCAACACGACCGAAGTCAGAAGGTGGCATGCCTCATTCATGTATAAGCCAAGTCCATCCTCATACCAGAGCTTAGCCTCTCGCTCACCTCGTTCCAGACACGCTTTTTGAGCATATGCTGCTAGCAGTGAGGTTTCCTTTCGTTCCAACTGCCTCATAAAGATATGCATAACCTCGGCTTGCGAGCAAAATCTCCGAATCATCGAGTCTATTCGTCAATATTTAGCTTTATAAGCGAGATTGCTCGAGAACTTACTTCGGCATAGCTTCAATAATGTCAAGGTCACCGTAGTGCGTTCATGCACATCGGGCGACTCAATGGCTAGCACAAGCTTACACATTATTTTCTCGTCGGGCTCCCCAGAATCCAACACAAGTCAGACACAAAAAGAGATGCGCACGATGCATGGTACTCACCGACGACGTGCAATCCAGGGGGCAAGTCATCAGTGTTGTCGAGTGGGATGTTGCTGCTTATCTCCGCATCTAATGGAGGGAGAATGTTACCAAGATAGCCTAAGATGTTGGGGAAGTGGATATTGCCATTAACTATTTCCGAGATGCCAGTCAGGCAATGGAATGTGTACCAGTAAAGCTGCAACTCACGTGGCTCGTTCAATACAGCTAAAGCCTCCACAGCTGCCGAGCCAACGGGATTTCTTTCCATATTTGCTAACTCCAAGATTTTAGGTTTCAACTCTTGGCAGAGATCTGCCGAATAGATTGGCAAAAGGTGCGACAGTGATTCAGAAAGTTCTTACCCCTCTGGTGCCGAGCAAGAGATACGATCATCCTAAGGCATGCCACCAACTGGCTAGGTGCTAGGATGATGTCAATCAGCGGAATACATATCCAACAAGAGACCATTACCCTTCATTTCCAATGCCACCGAGAGCCTTGTTTGCCCAATTTCGGCCTCATCTGACCTAGGGCGGAGCTGACTAATGACATCATCCTTTAGACAATCTGTGAAGGATGAGCGCGTAGCCAGAGGGTATTGATCATACCCACCGTCATTGATGAGGTAACGTATACTGTCCATAACCAATGGGAAAAGGTTCTCATTGATGCTCCTTGCGGTCCATTCCAGTGCATGCATAAGGGCTCTGATCATGTTGAGAGTAAAAAAATGTCGTCGGAGTGGTTCATGCCTCGCCGAGAATCGTAGAGCGTAAAAACATGCGGGGGGATCCATAGGGGAGCTCTATATACTGTAGAAAGAGGTTCTTGCGTCCTCCAATAGTTCCTCGGGAATAGAAAAGTTGGCTATAGAGATAAACGGGATCAGCATACTGGTCGAAGAAGATACGGATGATAACCTACAAATTACATCATAAATGACTGCGAAGGCAAACTTGGCGAAGCCAGATGATGCGTGGATGGAATCTTCAATCCACTGTGGTATGATTATTGTTTGAGTCCATCCATTGTCCATCCCTCGATAGTTTGAAAAGCGTTAGTTATATGTCACCAATGACTGTCGATCGATTGACGGGGGATGGAACTTACAGGAATTCAGAAGGAATAACACCTTTTCGAAAAACTCAAACGCCTTTTGCTGATCGCTAAGGAATAGTGTTAGTAAGTCCATCGTTGCTCCCTCGTCTGGGAGTTCAGTCGTCCATAGCTTGTCTGAGGCTTCCTGTGTCCCAGTCGGAATATCAACATCATTTCGAAGAGTAGCACTGGGTGTATATACATCGCCGGACAAAACGGAGGAATGAATCCGCTGATTGGGAATGACTGAACGGGCACGAGACCTGTGCCACCTGCAGACGGTCATGAATCAACGATGACATTGAGTCCTGCAGGGTGACATTACCTCAGCTTGTGTTTACCAGTACCACAGAATGATACTTGGTGACGAATGGGTAAGAACTCAAGAAATTTCCACTAAAGCGTCATCGTATCTTTCCTGCCATTATCGACATCTTCCGGATCCCAGGTAAACTCCTCCGGTTTGAAAAATAGACCGTTGGCAGCGACTTCCCGTCTCATCCATAGAACTGGCACATTCCCAGCATGAACGGGACGAGACGCAGAGTCGTCGTAGCTGGAGAGACCGTCCACTTGAGTATGTTCCCGGTTGGTCCCACCGCTGGACGCCGAAATGGATCAGTTCCGTCCTTTCGAAGAACATGAGGGTTTGACCAAGAGTACTAAACATTGCAAGCAGTTGCCCTGTTGTCAGCTGTGTGCGAGACAGAGTTGGCTATCATCAAGCATTGACTGTTGGTGTCCATGCTGAGCAACCTGACTACAGAAGGTCGAGATGAATCAAATATCGCGTCGACTTGGAATATAATGTTCCCTGCGCAGCTTGGTCACACTGCTAACATCAGTCATGTTCCCACACCGCCGAATTATATGACTCACATTTTCCCTCTCCGTCTCCATGTACACCTCTAAGCCTGACTTGACGGACACTTTGGACAATGTGGGTCTTGGCAAGTTGAATGAAGTACCACTGTAGGCTGACATGTGTGCATCACATTGATGCGGTAATAGGGAGAGGGATGAGACTGAGCAAATGGGGCTGAAATCCGGACTGAACAGTGAGCTGGTTAAGTTGTCACTCCACTTGTTCTCTGGATGCAGCAAGACAGGTGGCGCCCAACATATGGTCAGGTGAGTGCAACGCGTGTACCACACTGGTAATACCCCTCTCGCAAGACGCCCTCGAAATCTCGCAACTTCGCCTCTTTCATTTCGACAAGGTCAGCGTTAAATAACATTCTAATGTGAGAAACAAGCGACTCTGCTCCGTTTGCAATTCCGAGCCTGCAGCACAAGAAGCACAACAGTGAGCCGCCGTCGTCTCGGTTTACTTTGTTTTTCTGATTCTACAAAGCTAGGCAACGGATTACCACCGCCGTTAATCAGTACGTTGTTGATCAGGCATAATTTAACTTGCCTAGTCAAGGGTCAATAGTCTTTTGTCGACCACTCAAGTTCGGCATGCCCAGGAGAAATCACTGTAGCGTATGAACAGTGAACTACGTCCGAAATCATGACTTGGATCGCCGCCACTTCACGCGTCAGGAGTAAAGTTGATCGAGACATGGCCACTGCGGCCTAATCCGAACGATGCTTTAATCACCCTACGATGAAGCAAGCGGCACGTACAAAAATTCAATACTAGTATCATGACACATGACGGTGAACGCGATGCGGCGCTCGGTCAACCTGTTATGAGAAATTGTCGCTTGGTCGGGCCAACTGATCGTGTTCGCGGTTGGACGGACAAGCTGTTGTCGTTCTATGGTTGTTTCTCCGGTTCACTTGCCGTCTACCCCTAACCATCGTTCACCCTTTCCACTGGACGAACTGGAAGCCCCAGGTGTTGGCGCGTTTATGTATAATATCTCCAACCAAGTGCCCATCTTCACCACTGCATCGGTTCGGCAGTCATCGCCTGCACCCTTCCATGCATCATCTCTCCGCGTCACCGTTAGAAAAGCAGAAGCCGCTGACGACGTTTTCTGGACCAATGGTTATATGTGCTAGGGTCCTTGCACAACTCATATCTGATTCCAGGCCTTTCCCCAGCGGAGATGTGTACTACTTTTCTCACCTTGTCTGTCCGCGAATTCGACGCCGAACCTCGTCATCTAGTCAAGGGGCTCATGCGGACGGCACAAGGTAGTACCACTCGGACAGTACAATTCGGCATGCTCGTCGTCGTCGTCTTTGCTCCCGTCATCGAACGAGATGATCTGTACATACGGGCTTATCTCCATCTCAAGGGGCCATTCAGTGCGTAGCTGCATCAATAAACGCCACGTCAGCAATAGGGACGTGTCGCTGCCAGTGCTGAACCCGAGCTTACCGTCCGGGGATGTCCCATATAAATATTGGAGGAGTTGTGATGCGCATCTCATATCTCTCGCTCTCTTCATGCAACTAGTTGCTTCACTTTTGTTTCATTGCGCAGTCCCCACATCATACATTCGGTTTAGTCAGGCATCCTGTCCACGTACGCTAGCTCTATGCACACCCACCCAGCCGAGATAGTCTATGTGGATCCACGTTTCCCCAGCTGCACGATAAGTTGTTGAAACATGCGGTGGCTGATGGTCGCAGTGACAAGGTTATAACCTTCATCCGAGTTCTAGCCGGAACAATGAAAGTGGGGCACACCATCTACACTAATGCACCCTGACTGGAGTCACCGTGCAGATACCTGATGGAACCTAAGTGATAGCTACGATGGTGTGGTTCAGTATCATAAGCCGATGACACGAAACGAGACCGAAAGCTTACTATACTTAGGACCCCCTCCACCTTCGGGCACCGTCCACGTGATATCCTGAGTAGGAGCCTTGATATCGCACAGCTTGCAGTGAATGCAGTTCTGCGATGACGAGCGAGATGTTCATACCCAATTCAAACATGTGAAAGGCCAAGCCGCTCACCTGCGAGTTGATGACCAACTTCTTGCCATCCCATCCTTCTTCCTTGGACATCCCTCGGTCCTCGATGTACTCGTACACACCGGCTGGACAAGCGTGCTGAAGCAAACCCGCATACTCGCCGACATTCCTGCGGACATGCTCTTTCCTCAAAGACACGTCTTCGAGGCCGTCCTTCCGAACGCGTAGATGGACAGGCTGGTCCTCAGCGTGATTCGTATCCGCGAGCGTCAGAGACGTCATCAGATCGGTCGATAGTGGCGGTTGTGGTGGGGGATAATCGATGGGCTGGAAGTGGCTGGCCGTTAAAGTATGGGCAGCATCCGAACTTCGGGTGTTGTTGTGAAACGTCCATGGTGTCCGGCCTTTGAGAAAGAGCGAGTCCACACCTGAGTAAGCGATACCGCCCCAAATGCCCAGCGACGTGTTGAAACTCGGGCGCAGGTTGCGCACTTCGTTCAGATCCGACCACACCCAGCTATTCCGGACGGCGGTGTCGTACTTGCTCATGTCACTTGGAGAGCCGGTATCAGCATCCGAAGACGTTGATTCTGTGAGTACGTCTGCTGCTGCTTCTGCCGCAAGCATGCCGACCTTCATTGCATTATGTGTGCCCTTGATTTTGGCGATGTTGACGAACCCGGCGGAACATCCAATCAGAGCACCACCTGGGAAGTGAAGTTCTGGGACGGATTGTAGGCCGCCTTCGTTCAATGAGCGAGCACCATAAGCGATGCGAGTCGAGAAACCAGATAAGAGCTTAGTAAAATAAGGGTGGTGCTTCATGCGCTACATCGGGTGTCAGACGCGAGCCCGGAACGCAAGTACGCGTGAAGCCCCACCTGCAGTTCTTTGTAGGGACTGAGATACGGGTTCGCGTAGTCAAGGCCAATGACCAATCCAAGGCTGACGAGTCCGTCTGCCATGTGATACACCCAACCCCCACCATAGGTCAGGTAATCGAGTGGCCAACCCATGGTATGCACGACCTCGCCTGGTCGATACTGGCTGGGGTCGACGCGCCAGACTTCCTTGAGACCGATACCGTACGTTTGTGGATCTGCGTTCTTGCGCAGGTCGAATTTGCGGATGAGCTCCTTGGAGAGCGAGCCGTGCGCGCCTTCAGCGATGAGTGTGACTTTTGCACGGAAATCCATTCCAGGTTCGAACGTCTCCTTCATGCGGCCTTGTTTGTCTAAGCCAACTTCGTTGGTCCGTACGCCAGCGACGCTGTTACCGTCCTTGCCATATACGAGACCGGCACCAGCAAATCCGGGATAGACCTCGACGCCAAGCTCCTCGGCGATGACCCCCAACCAAGCTGTAAACCTAGAAAGAGAAGTGATGTAGTTCCCGTCGTTGGACATCTGGGGTGGGTGGGGAATGGGAAATGAGTATTTCTTGGTGAAGAATCGCATGGTAGAGGACGTCGCGGGCTGTGTGAGAGGGTGGTCATCCCTCGAGGCCCAGTCCGGAAGCAGCTCGTTGAGGGCACGAGGCTCTATAACAGCGCCAGAAAGTATATGTGATCCTGCGCCAAGCGGGAGGCAGTCAACACGAGGTGAGCGAGCGACAAAATTTTGACGAACCTACTTCGCCACCCTTTTCGAGGACGACGACACGGAACTCCTTTCCTTTTTCTTGCTCGAGCTGCTTCAAACGTATGGCAGCACTGAGGCCAGCGGGACCAGCCCCGACGATGCAAACGTCGACGTCCTCTGAGATGCGCTCTACAGTTCCTGGGTCAAACGGCTCCCTTCGGCGTGGTGGGGCTACACAAAAGGCGCGCCGAGGGCTAGCAAAGGCCATTCGCCGCCTGGTACAAGTCAGCATTCTGTCCGACACCGTGGCGAGCCGGAGCTCCGTGACGCAGTGGTCATATGGTGTCACACGCTTTGCTATGTCACACGCTTGCACGCCTCTGAACGTTCGCCGAGCTCATCTCCCGTACCTCGATGACCGGCTTCTCTGCGGTGCCCATCACTGACGAGCCTGGCCATGACCATGACCACCGTTGGGCTGGTACTGCCCGCATAGCTGGCCCCGTTTGGGCGCAGCTACCGTCGTTAACCGTCGGTCTTTTTGGTGTCCAAATGCTTTGGTCGGTGGAAATGTCCTACGGTAAGCGTCTGCTCGCCACGATACAGCTACTGACGTAATACAGCCTCACCATACCTGCTATCCCTTGGCCTCCCGAAGTCGCTCATGGCTATCGTTTTCCTTGCCGGTCCACTTTCTGGTCTCGTCGTGCAGCCCACGATAGGCGCGTCTCAGTACTCACTTGCCAACTAATTCTCAGTGGTTCACTAGGCATACTTGCCGACAACTCTAAATCCCGGTTTGGGAGGCGTCGACCTTTCATCATGGTCTGTGCCGCGTTATGTGCGTTTGCCGTCCTTCTCCTCGGATTCACGAGGCCATTTGCAACCATATTCACCACCCTCGACTCGCGCTCGGTGAGCTATCCTTTTACCTACTCCCACAGGGTCGACTCACCCGTGGTAGAACGACATCCTCACCATCTGGCTTGCCATACTTTCCATTTACTGTATAGACTTCTGTATCAATGGCGGTGAATATTTCGAGTCGCCTCCACTCAAACCGCAGTCTTACGTCTTCATCTAGTACAAGCCCTTGATCGTGCGCTACTCGTGGATACCTTGCCCACCGCCAAACAACCTGCGGGCAACGCTTGGGCAGCGAGCATGCTGGCCGTCGGAGGTGTCGCCGGATTTTACTTGTAAGCCCGCATAGCCTCCGTTCCCAGTCTTTCTTGACTTGCATCATAGCGGAAATCTCGATCTCCCTTATTTTTTCCCCTTCCTGGGGAGTACACAATTGGAAGTCCTTTCAGTTATCGCAGCTATTCTCTTGTTCTTGACACAGGCGTGGATGTGCCTCTATGTTAAAGAGCGTGTCCTGCTCCGCTCATCGTACGTCACTCGCTATTTCGCTACTGTGGCATGCACTCCACTCATGTTTTTCGTAGAAGCGGTCCCAAAGGATTTCGACAGGAGTTGAAAGAGCTATTGGAGACTCTTGTGAGGTTACCTAGTGTCATCCGACAAATTGTGCGTTTTTTCCTCCTTGTCTCCAAATTTGCAGTGACCTGTACCTGCAGTGTTGGATCCAATTTTTGTGCGTCTTCCCGTTTGTAGCTTGTTTCTGACCCTAATGGTGGCTAGTGCATGGTTGGGATGGTTCCCAATACTGTTTTACACCACACTATACATTGGTGACCTTCACAAGAAATCTTCACCCATTCCAGTAAATGAAGATGCTGCGATTGCTCTTGATGTCGAATCCACGCGGCTTGGGACACGAGCAATGTTTTACAGTGCTTTGGTGTCCCTGGCAGCCAACATCATTATGCCCTCCTTTGTTGTTCCGCAGCACGCGGGGTACGCTTCTAGGCCCCTTCAATCAAAGCAGAAGACTTGGTTAGAACGTGTTCGGATGCACTTGGCCAGCTTATGGGCATTGTCTCACGTTATTTTTGCGCTATGTATGGCTGCCACGTTGTGCGTCGTCACTCGTCTTTGTGCTATTCACATCAGCGGAGATTTCTCGATAGCTGATGTATTTGTTTTTGCCCTTTGCATCATTGAAAATATAGCGTCACCTCGACCGTATCGGGTGCAACCTTCATCGTGTCTGTCACCGGATTCTGTTGGGCAATTACGCAGTGGGCGCCTTTTACCTTGGTAAGTGGAGACCGGGCACAGGACCCTTCTTTGCCACCCTGTCTTACCCCATACCCCAATGGCATCTTTAGCTCGGGGAGGCAATATTATCCCACCCAGCCTCTGGTGATACGGGGTCAATCCATCTCGTTGACACACGTTCGACACGCGTCGTCCGTCCATGCGATGACGTCGAGCGCAATGCGGACGAAGAGGAAACTCAGCAGCTTTTTCAAGCCGATGTCGACGACGATGAAGAGGAAGACATTCCCAACAGCCACTCCCACCATCACACTAACGTCCGCACTAACATCCGGAGTTCATCCGCGTTAAGAATCCCACCTTCTGTGGCCGAATTGGAGGGAAATGGGATAGCATCGACGTCAGAGTCTGGAGGAAAGTCAGCCGATGGTCTGAGTGCCCAGTCGGGTGCCATCATCGTGCGTGTTTTTCTCTTTGATTGTGTCCTTCGGACCTTTGCGACTGGATGACTCAACCCACACCTTTCCCCCCCGCTTCCCCTCATATCTGTGCCCTTGTGCCGGCCCCTCCAGGGCATTCACAATATGTTTATCGTCGTCCCTCAGTTCCTTGTGACCGGTCTATCATCGATAATCTTTGCGATCTTTGATCCAGGTAGATCTGTCCTACATGGCCACCACCCTGTTAACTTGCAACCTGGTGGTAATGGGACAATCACCGCTGCTTTGCAGGATTCCGCAAGAAGGCTGTTCACCGCCCGCTTGGACGACGTTTCTCAGACTAAGCCCAATTCGATAGTCATCACCTTTTGGTGCGTTTTGTCCATTCCTCCCCCTTTTTCCCCGCTGTACCGTCATACTGACTATTATGTTATTCATTCTTGCGTTCAGCTTGGGAGGCATTGCGGCCATGATAGCATTCGTTCTCTCCTATCGCCTTGCCAAGGAACTCAAACGTCATTGATGACAGTGGAAACAGACCATTTAACAGATACAACTTTTCCGACTTTCCGACGTGCAACGCTTCACGCTCATCGTAGACTATGAACCCCTACCTAATGACACGCATTGGGTGTCCTTCCCAACTCTGCCTGCGAAAGTCTCTCTTGCTCCTTTGAGCACTTAAAAGACCGTTCCATCACTGATGATATCGATGGGGGGTCC